>CM035436.1:82412743-82535243 GCA_020310875.1 Ceratopteris richardii
CCTATAAGATGAACAGTTCTTCACTTGGTCTAATTTGCAATGAAGCCAAGACTAAAGTAGGACACGACTTGACAAATGCTACATTTCCTTACAAATGGAGAACTACTTAGGTACTATGAAAAATTTTGCTTGCCACTAACAACTCTCTCAAACCACTAGCCTATCATTGGTACCATCTCTAATCTAAAGAGGGGCAAAAGAGTACCTTGGTTTCATGGTCCAAGTTGTGAAGTCAACCGAAATTGCTCTCATAAGGGCTCGCACGGTAGTGCATTGGATTGAACATGAGAGAAGGGAGAAGTTTATTGGACTCAAGACATTGGAAAAAGAGATCAACAAAGGCAAAGTGGAACTTCAACCTAACCTTTTGAAGGTTATGAGTAAACACTGGTTTGAAGAAGAGTTGAAATGTTGCCACCTTCAACTCTTTTTAAGTTGGTGGACAAAGTTGACAACTGACAAAAGAGATGTGTAAACTTCTAAAAGAAGAGTGGATCAAGGAATTTTCTTTGATGATGAACAAGGTGGATGGCAAATAGATGGTCCTCAAAGAGCAAGAACAATGATATTCTAATTAATCATCCTTGAATGCTTGGGTCCCTTCCCTTGATTATGAATCATAAGAGGGAATGTGTGGCTACCATCTCTAAGGTCAAACAACCCAAGATCTTGAACGACATGATGTATTGGTCAAAAAACCTACCAAAAATCTAAAATAATGGGAATCATCAATTCCCTTCGAAAGGCAAGAGCCCAAGACTTGGTGGTGTAACCAATGAGTTCTTAATCACCTTCAAAGAAGTCCTTGTGGGGTCCTTTGTCAAGGTTTGGCAAGAATCCTTGATATATGGTACTCTCCTTGAATGCCTCAATGTAGGGTCCATTAAATTTAATTCACAATAAAGAAAGTAAGAATGCGATGGAAAATTTGAGGTCGATTATTATGCCCTAGATAACGTACAGAATAGTTGCAAAAGTGCTACTGATAAAATCACAAACTTCTTCAAACATTTTCTTGAAGTGCAAAAAGCTTGGGTAGATCAATTTAAGAAGTAATTTTTGGTGTTCCCAAAAGAGACGACCAAGACTCTATTTTTCTAAAGATAGATCTGAATAAAGCTTATGATGGGCTAGAGTGAGATTCCATGTTGCAACCCCTAAAGGATTTACAATTTGAGAAGTTATATGGCCTCCATCCTTTGGGGTAATATTTATTCAAGGATTAATATCAAGCTTTCTTCCTCATTTTTGCTTAAGTGGTCAAATAGATAAGATGTCCCCTTGCCCTGCTCCTCTTCAACATTATTATAGATAATCTTGATTACCTGGCAAAAGATCATGTTTGATGGGGATTTGTTCAAGTGTAACCTCCCAATAAATTGTCATTCCTTAGTGCTAAGATTGTTTGTTAGTGATACCAATGTTTTACTTCAAAATGACCAAGATTCTACAAAGATCTTTTGGAAATGCTTGGAAACATTCTATACAGCTTCAAGGCCCAAAATCAACCATTAGAAAATGCCCCGAAAAATTATTTGCCAACCATCCCCTCAATTCATTCTCACACATGGATGCACGAAGATTGCATTGCAACAAATCTTCCAAGTTTCTTGGCATCCAAATGGGATTCCAAATCTCCATGCCTCAATCCTAGGATTAGGTGTTAAACAAGCTTGAACCTAAATTACGATATTGAAAGGGTATGCAACTCAATGTAGCTGGTAAGGCCATAGAAGTTAATACATTCCTAACTTCCTCCATGATCTACTTCATCTCTTGCTAGAAACATGCTGGCAAAGATCTTAACAAGTTGGAGATAACATGTAGGGATTTCTCACGGATGAAGGACCCTAATCAAAAGGAGATTCCTAAGATAAAGTGGGAGATTTGTTGCCTCCCCAAGGATAATAGAAATTAAGAAGTCATCAATGGCTTTGGCAAAAAACAATTATCACCGTGTGGATGATTTAACGCCTAAGATAATCAACAAGACTCTTGGGCCCAATTGTTGTTAAAAAATATGTAACATCTCTCTCTTGTGAACTCCCCTCATTTGAGAAAAAACCATTGCATCATCACACTTCTCTTCTCCCCCATCCATGTTTGGTCGAAAGGTTCAAATTCATCTCCATCTTTTGGAAATCTTGGAAACAACTAAAAATTGATTGGTAATGAGCAATATGCGTTAGAGAAAATGACTCCGTTTGCTTTCCTATTGCAAGGATTCAATCTAAGTTAAAAGAAGAAGTTCCAAGAGCCAAGAGGTTGTGTATCAAAGGACTCTACAAAGAACTCTAGAGGTATGAAACTAATCACTAGATCAAACAAGAGGAATTATATTACAACCTTAGAATAGACTATGAAAATAGGTGCTTCACCAAAAGAAGAATTGAAGATTGGACCTTAGAATGTTGCAATACAAAAGCCAACCCCATACAAAGGCCTCATGTGGGAGAGCGACAAACCACCTAGGAACAATAGAAGATGTGACCTCTATGTTACATTAGGCCTCAATATCTAGTGAAACCTTAAATTTTAATACCTCTTGCACCCTTTTACTGAGAGGAAGAAGATGGTGCTTCTCTAGAAAACTCTCCATAGAGGGACCTAGACTAATGTGAGGACCAATGAGGTGCTCAGCCCTCGGTGCAAAATGTGTCATGGAGACATTGTTCATATATTCAATGTATGTCCCAAGAGTAAAAGGGCTTCGCAATCGGTTCAAAGGAACTTAAGCTCTCAGCAAAGATCTTGTGGTAACAAACTATCCTAAGAGAAGTGGCAAGCTTCTCAATGGCCTTCTAGAATGCTATTAAGAGTAAAGCAAAAGAATTAAGAATTTTAAGAATGTCTTCCCCCGAATTCAAACATTCAAAAATTGTTCTAATCCAAGGAGTTAAGCTAAAGAAGGAACGGATCCCCCACAAAAGGGATGACAGGTTTATCAACTTGTTTTGTATCTCATCTCAACTCTTTCGTATCATGTTTCTATTTAATCAAGTTCAAACTTTTGAGACAAAACGACGTTAAAGAGATTCTTCCGTTTAGTGGGCTTAGTTTGCTTTGACATGCACAGTATTGATAGAATCATTATGAAGTGTGCTTCTATTTGTCAAGTGCTTGAGCCGATCGGTGTATGAAGAATCACTTGTACAAGTAATTGTTCTTATCCACTCTAGGTGGGTGGATGTTTTTGTGTGTATAAACATACGCAGACAGCTTTAGTGTGCATGCACATGCAAATGTAACTGCTTAAGCAAGCAGGAATGCGTAATAAACATCAAAATCCAGGGCCAAGTATAAGGAGCTCGATAACTATGCAATTAGAGCTGGCTATAAAAGAGGGCTGTAAGGGGCAAGCTCTAATTAAGCCAGGCTAAATCAAGCCAAGCTAAATCAGAAGTGGATTTCTCATGCGCTCTTGCCTTCTTTGTACCACTCCTAGACATACTTTGTACATTTTCTCTTCTACATCAAATTTTTTGGAGCCCTTTCAGTGTATCTCTTAATGATTGGTAATAACTATCACACTTATGGTCCTTAAAGAAGGATCCTACTAACAAAATCCTCCTTAAGAAATCGTCGCAGTCTGCCTTCCACAAGGTACAACCTTCTCTTCCTTCTGTGAACTTTTGTGTAGCCTCCAAGAAAATCGGATTTCCACGTAGATGATAAAGCGTACCAGGCACATACAACTCTTCCGTATGTGGTAATTGAGATAATGATTGGGGGCATGCAGTGATGACATTTTTACTTTGCTTTATAGTGCGATTACTGATTTCTGAAATCCAGCGGAGTAACATAAGTGAAAATTCTGAGAAACAGGAAGAAAGAGAAGAAAGCGTCGTGTAAGAAATCTACCTTCCTGTGACGTCGGCTCATGTTGACTGGCATACGCCCTGTATCTTCGAGCGACATCTTGGACTGATGATAAAGCCTGAACCGTACTTGCAACAAGGTCGAGCACACCCTTTCGCTCCTCTGACTCTTTGCGGACAAATTCAGCCCTACAGAATGGAAAGAAGTTACATGACTTAAGGCCATTCTTATGGCATTTACAAAACAGTATGTTGACATTAATCTGCTCCAAATACCAATCCAGCTGGAGGATCTCATTGCGCAGCCTAAGAACTGAAGCAGCATTTATTCGTGGTACAACATCATCCTACATTGCCAATCATTTCCATATCACAGACATCCAGGCAACACAAATGACATATGGGTTCATGCATACCTGAAGAACAACATTTCGGATAAAACTGCCACTTCGGATAGCAAGTGTACGTGAAACACAAGGTGGGCTTGCAAAACCTACAGCCGAAATTATACTCGGAGGGAACCCTAAATGCTCATCGCTCTTTTTCCGAAGCATCATTGCAAGAAGGGCTGCAGTCGCTCCGCCAAGTGAATGGCCAACGATTCGTAGCCCAAATCCCTGTACAAAGAAAACTTATTACTTACAGCGTGATGATGCCATCAACTCAATGATACTAGGTTAAATACAAGCTCAATGTATGGATGAAGTAGAAGATTTTCAGTTCATACAGCGTATTTCTGAATTATGTGCCTCAATGTAGGCAATTCCTGGGCAACGAACCATTCTGCTGCTTTTGCTGTTCCGTAGTGGACATTGCCACCATCAAACGCTACTTCCTCGTCACCATGAGAGATAAGGTCTGTGATTAAGTCATGTACAGACCTTGTTCCACGAATCCCCAAAATAATCAACCTTTCATGGATGTCCGCAGCAATGTAGTATGCAGGACGCATCACACTTGAAGTATCAACAAACTTTATCACATTGCTTTCACGAAGCATGCTGATTCTAGCAAGGGCAGCAGCATCTTTCATATATGCTCCCTTCGCTAGCTCTGCATGGTAAACAAATTCAGCAACCTGCAGTCGCATCATCAAGAGACAATAAAACAAAAGAGCTTGAAATGAGTAGTCAACCTGGAATATATACTTGTCAAATAAACAGAAGACAAAGAAGGGAAAATGGGGGAGGAGCACAACCAAACGACAAATCCTGAACGATGTCATACGGTTGTCAACGTGAACAACTCATGAAACTCATACACCACACAAAAACCCAAGGCATTGGCAGAAATGAGGAAGAGCAGAGGAGCAACGGGGCATCCTTACCTGATAGACCTACTTGGATTATCTTTATGAAGGACTATGTGAGCCCCCTCTAGTTGGAACCTCTCCCCTCTAGTTGGAACCTCTCTCCAGATTTGTGTGTGACATCGATTCCCCTTTCCTCTCTCTAACCATACATCTCAGCAGCTTTCACATTCAACACCTCTTTCCCTTTATTTAAGTCCCTCAACTTCCCTTCATACAAGCAATGACTATTCTTCTCGATGACCAAGATCCCATAGACATCAACCATGATGCACAAGACTTGAAACTGATGAGCACTCAAACACAAATCCTCTTCGCCTGCAGCTCCTGGGGTTCCACACGTCCCTTCTCCATATAACTCCTTTGTCCTCGTTTATTGAGGGACACACCTCTCCAGCCTGTGCCAGATCATCTCTCTATTGTCGCAGCCAGGCAGAAGTTGGGCTCCTTCCTACCTGCTCACCTGGTGCGTCAGCAGCTCCTTAGGAGGATCATGGTGCATCTTCAATCAAGCAGGGAAGCAAGTACAGACCAAGACATGGGTGGAGTCTTCCTGAGGATAGAAAGAGGCTGCACCTAGTAAAGGGGGGCAAGGACAAGAGGAGTAATGCACTGTGTATCGTCAGGAGGATTATCTAGGCATTATCAACTCACTGATCATTTGGGCCTATTGTGATATTGTAGTGGCTTATCACTGTTATCTTCCTACTGGGAATCTGCTCACCTATTCGACTTCATCTACTCCCTACTTACATCCTACTGTGGGTACTCTTAACTCGTCTCAACTATATGCATACATACATACATACATACATACATACATACATACATACATACATACATACATACATACATACATACATACATACATACATACATACATACATACATACATACATACATACATACATACATACATACATACATACATACATACATACATACATACATACATACATACATACATACATACATACATACATACATACATACATACATATATATATATATATATATATATATATATATATATATATATATATATATATATATATATATATATATATGTATTTGTGTGTGTAAATGTAAATGTAAATGTAAATGTAAATGTGTATGTGTGTGTGTGTGTGTGTGTGTGTGTGTGTGTGTGTGTGTGTGTGTGTGTGTGTGTGTGTGTGTGTGTGTCTGTGTATGTGTATATGTGTGTGTATGTGTATATGTGTTTGTATGTGTATGTGTTTGTGTATGTGTATGTCTATGTCTATGTCTATGCTATGTCTATATCTATGTATATGTGTACATGTACATGTTTATGTACATGTATATGTATATGTACATATATATGTACATGTATTTGTGTATACGTATACGTAGACGTAGACGTAGACGTAGACGTAGACGTCTACGTCTACGTCTACGTCTACGTCTACGTCTACGTCTACGTCTACGTCTACGTCTACGTCTACGTCTACGTATACGTATACGTATACGTATATGTATAGGTCTATGTCTATGTATATGTATAGGTCTATGTGTATGTATATGTGTATGTATATGTGTATGTGTATGTATATGTATATGTGTATGTGTATGTGTATGTATATGTGTATGTGTATGTGTATGTGTATGTATATGTATATGTATATGTATATGTATATGTATATGTATATGTATATGTATATGTATATGTATATGTATATGTATATGTATATGTATATGTATATGTATATGTATATGTATATGTATATGTATATGTATATGTATATGTATATGTATATGTATATGCATATGCATATGTATATGTATATGTATATGTATATGTAAATGTCGCATTGTGTATAGTTGAAAAGATAAGGGCCCTCCCAATGGGCTGCAAACGACCCACTGGGAGGGCGACGGGCCTATTTCATTTCATTCCAGAGACATACAAGCACACAGAGCACTCAGCAGTGAGCACACAAATCATAGAGAGAGAGAGAGAGAGGCTGGAAGCTTAGTGCTCAGTGCCATAGCCTAGAGCACATAAAGAGCCTCTATGCTTTAGCCATCATGCCTAGAGCTAAACAAGAGTATTGACAATATGTCACAAGCCAAGGAAAATTCGGCACAAGAGGTAGTGAGAGATGGGCATGTAAGTTGTGTGGGTACAAAGGGACAAGAGGGAAAGATAGAATAAAAGCCCATCTAGCACCGTTTGGAGGTGTAGGTGTTGGCCTTGCTCTAAGCCAATACCAGAGAATATGAAAAAAGAGCTTTTGGAATGGGTTGCATCACAAAGCATGGAAGTCTAAAGGCAAAGCAAACTTGCAAGAACTTGGACATGAAGCAGAATCATCACAACATGGCTTAAGAAGATCTATAAGGGAAAGGAAAAAACCAGAAAGGTATGGGTTTGACACCTCATTAGTAACTAAACATTCTATTTACATAGCACAGGACATAAATCAAGAGGAGCCATCATCCTTTAAAGAGGCCAAAGCAAAATCAGAATGGAAGCATGCAATGAAGGAAGAAATTGAAGCACTTGAGGAAAACAACACTTGGGATTTGGTGCCCAAGACTTCATCTATGAAGGTAATAGGCTCAAGATGGGTCTATAAACTCAAGAAGAATTGTGATGGTTCTATAAACAGGTATAAGGCAACGCTTGTAGCGAAAGGCTTTGCACAAACTCAGGGAATTTATTATGAGGAGACCTTCTCTCCTGTGGCAAAGATGCCTACTGTTAGGGTTTTGCTTAGTATTGCCTCTTCCAAGAATTGGAAGATACTCCAACTAGATGTAAAGAATGCATTCTTGAATGGTTGGATAACAGAAGAGGTATATATGGCACAACCACCTAGACTTGAGAATCAAGTTTATCCTGATTATGTGTGTAAACTTAACAAAGCTTACCTACTTCCTAGGTTTGGAAGTTGTCTACAAAGATCATGGTTTATTTCTCACTCAAAGGAAGTATATCAAGGATATGTTAGCAAAATTCAAGATGGAGGATTGTAAAATTGCAGGTACTCCAATGGAGGTCAACCATAAATTGAGCTCACATGAAGATGAACTCATAGAGGACATCACATCATATCAAAGCCTTGTGGGTAATCTCAACTATGCCACATTGACAAGGGTAGATATATGCTATAGTGTGAGTGTGCTAAGTCAATTCATGCACACACCAAGGAAACCACACATGGATGTTGCTAAGAGGATACTCAAATATCTCAAAGGAACAATAAATGAAGGACTTTATTATCCTTATGTATCTGATTTAGGGTTGAAGCTATTTTCTGATGCAGATTGGGCTGGCTCCAAAGAAGATAGAAGGAGCACTTTAGGTTATCTTACCTTTGCAGGTTCAAAGCTTATTTCATGATCATCCAAGAAGCAACCCACAGTTGCTCTCTCTTCTACTGAAGCTGAATACAGAGGTCTTGCCATAGCTACACAAGAAGCTATGTGGATGAAGACATTATTCAAAGATCTTGGATTGGAGTTTGGAACTCCAACTATTTTTTGTGACAACATGAGTTCTATTCATTTAGCTGCTAACCCTATTTTTCATGCAAGGACTAAACACATTGAAGTTCATTATCACTATGTAAGAGAGAAAGTTCTAAGCAAAGAGATCCAAATATCATATGTGTCCACTCATCAACAATGTGCAGATATTATGACCAAAGCATTGGATGGTACAAACCTTTGCCAATTCAAGGCTATAATTAGATTGCAGGTTATTCTTGAAGATTGACAACCTCAAGCATACTTGGCTTGAGGGGGAACTGTTGGAACAAATCCATTACAAGCCTGAGTATTGGCATTCTAAGAGAAGACAATGTATGGAAATCTAAGAGATCACTTGTGAACTCAACCTTGTAATTGTTTGATCATTTACTTGAGGTAAAAGTAAGAGGAATCAAAGTAGTTGAGTTCACTTGATAAGAATAGAGAGAGAAGCCACGAATTCTTGATTTGGAGGTTGGAGAATCAATCAATCTCTAAAAATTAGGAAACTACTTTTAGGTGAGCAAGATTCAAATTCAAATCTTGGCTCCAAAGCTCTCTATATATACATGGCAGTTTAGTCTCACTTTAAGAGGCGTCCATAAGCTTAGCTATATGCTATATCAAGTGTGGATACAAGGCACACACATGTATCTATAAGTTCATTGTATTCTACAATCAATATACATTCATATTTATGATCAAACAAGTTCATATCTTCATGGTTGTGTGAGTCTACTCTTCACAGTTATGCTTCTCAGATTTTCCAATCAGATTGCAGAGATCATTTCTCTCAGTTTGGTGGATCATTTTCAATGATTTAACTTGCTAAAGTTTTCGATTAGAGTCTACCATATGCTCACAAAATTTCATTGCTATTGGACTTCTCAATCTTGAGTTACGTTCAGTTGAATTCAACCCTGTCTGTATGTATATGTATATGTATATGTACCTGTGTCATGTATATGTATATATACATGTATATGTACATGTAAATATAAATGTATGTGTTTGTATATGTATATACACACATCTATACATAGACAGATAGATAGATCAACATATATAGAGATAGCACACCTACTGCTACAAGAGATATGTGATCAAATAACATTCATTCAAAGCAATCACACTTCATGTCTGCAGCACATACCACTTACACATGTGGGAAGCACACATGCATACAGCTATGCTCTTAAAGTAGGAATTTAGAAATTGATAGAGCTAATTATGAATCAACCACTTGAATGCATCATCTCCGCCAAATGGGAATGCAAAAATGACAACATCACTATGGTTCTTTGAGCAGTATAGACAATCGTACAGTGCTTAATACTTACCAGGGCTGGAGATAGCACTTGTTCACCTTTTATCACATCAGGAACAGTCTCAGAGGCATGACGTAATGATAGCAGATACAATCCAAATGTGAGATCCCCAAGGCTCCATTGCTGCAAGCCAGATGTACTCTTGTTGAGATTAAGAGCAATATCTACAAGTGAGCGAGTTGTAGCAGGCTTTGCACTGTTCTGAGGATCGCCTAATGAACAAGGGAAATAAAGTCAGGGCGTAAACTGCTTTGTAAAATCCAGAAGAAATGATGGCTCACTTATTTGGGGGGGGTGTGTGTGTGTGTGTGTGTGTGTGTGTGTGTGTGTGTGTGTGTGTGTGTGTGAGAGAGAGAGAGAGAGAGAGAGAGAGAGAGAGAGAATTGAACATAGTTCAATTTCTCCACTTGTGTGTCCAAAATTCAAATGAAGCCTATTTACCACTTTAATTGGGCTTTTTATTTTCCTTTATGAACGAAACCAACAGTCTTCTAGCACATAAAAACTGACTTCAGGCACGTTCTTTTTTTGGTAGACTAGAATAGCAAACTTTAGGTTCACCCTGAACACATGTATAAAAGGTGCACATCAACTGACCTTGCAAGAAGGGAAACCAGAAAGTGGGAGCCTGTCAAAGGCAATAGTGAGCATCAGGGAAAAGGTGGAGTATAAATGGATAAGAATAACCATCTAGGATAAAGAAATGGAGGAAAGGGAAAACTGTGAAATGACCCATGGATTCACCAAATGCTGTTGGATTTTGTTCATGCAAGATCTTAAAAAGCACTACAGATAAGACATCAAAGACAAGAATTGTTGTATAAGTTGACCAGTGAATAAACCTGAATACATACAAAGCTGAATCATAAAGCTCTATGAGCATGAATCTGAGCAGAATGCCAATAATTAATGTACTGACGCTGAAGAAGATCCACATTCATGTAGGTTTACACAACTGAAAATATGATGAGGTAGTTATCTAAAGCACAAAATATGTTGACATGATTTTCAAAAATAAACAATGACCAAATGTGGATAGCAGCTATCAGAAGAAGATATTCTCTAAAACTGAGACATTTTCAGCAATCTTTCTCTTTGAGCTTTTTAGTTTTGAGAGGACCTGCACTGACTTGTGATAATGAGGGAACTATGACTGTTTATAAAGTTTTCCTATATTATCAGTGCTTTTGTTTTATTTATATAAAAATTCAATTTTTAATAGAAAAGCTAATCTTCATTTCTTTATCACAAATCTTAATTTCATAAACTCTAATTATAATCTTAAGATTCAATTTTTTTCTCTCTAATTTTGATGAAAACGTTAAAATTAACAACTCTAAAATGATTTTTATCTTTAAAACCTAGAATCTAAAGAAGGATACTTTGACTAATATGATGAAATACTAATTTTCCTAAAATCTGAAACTATCTAGATACCTTCAAATGAATGTAAATAGATGAATTTCTCAAATAAATGGAGCAACCTAGACTTGCTGTTTCCAATGGCCTCATATTTAGATGCAATAATTACTTCTGGTTAACCATCATTTTTATGATTTTTGGCCATTGGCCATGTGCGAACATGCCCAAATGACCTAAATTATCAATAAGACTTGGTCCCCAAACTCTCATAACTTGAATAGGACGACTTCAACTTCAGCATCTCCAGATTTATGCACAGTTTCTCCTCTACTCTCTCTCTCCTCATGCAACAACCCACTCCCTTGGTGTTTGGAGCAACCGAGCACGACCATCTAACTCTCGACGACCTCTTTCAACTAATTTCAAAGCTTTGAGCTGTTCCATCGCGATAAAGTTGTTCCAAATGCTTTTCTTCTTCGGTCTATGCTAAGTTAAAGGCATTTTCTTGCATTTGGGAGAATTTCATCACGAAAAACCTTCATTTTTCGGGATAAAAGTGTTGTTTTTGGAAGATTACTTCAATCCACTGCAAAGCTGAAGCAAATTTGGAGTTTTCCGGAGAGTTTCATCGAGGGAAACCTCTTCTATTGTGCTTATTTTAATTTCACGGGACATTTCCAACACCCGCACTGTATTTTTGGCGTTCTACATGTCATGTGTATACTTAATACGGTAAAACAACAAGAAATTGTTGTGTTTTTTGGCCCAAATTAATTTCTGAAATTTTCCGAGAAAAATCCCAGAATTTAATATCTCATGTTATTGGATCATTTTTGCTCAAACTTCACGTGGAAGAATTTTTGGATTTTTGTGTTAATTCCCAGAATTTTAGAAAATATTAATTTTTGAAATAAATTTCAGAAATTTTTAGTTTTTTCATTTGACATCCTCGGAGTGCAAGGATGGCTTCCTGTTCCTGAAACGCGAAAAATCTCTTCGAGATTAAGATGCTTGAGGGTACAGGATTTGATATGTGGAAAGAGCGTATGCAAAGCATTCTTTTTCTCAAGGACTGTGAAGGCAACCTTTTGCAAGTGAAGCCATAGAGCATGACATGCATGAGCTTGTGGTTCCCTTGTGTATGCCATGGTTGCCACTCGGCCAAACATGGCTCATGCAATGAGAGTTGTTAGCAGGTTTATGGCTAATCCTAGCAGAGATCATTAAGAGAGAGTCAAATCTATCTTGAAATATTTGAAAGGGACCAAAGGTAAATGTCTATGTTATGGAAAGAATCCATTGGAGTTGAAAAGATTCTGTGATTCCGACATGGCAGGTGATGTGGACACTCACAAGTCCCCAAGTGGCTATGTTAGAGGATGGCATTGATCAAGGTCAATACTTCAGAGATTCCTATAGATTCTCACACTAAGTGTCTACCTAAGGCACAACATCAACTATGTATACAGATGGTGGAAGTTACTTAGCTTAAAAGAGCCTCCTTGGTCCTTTAAGCGGGAGGTTGTTGAGGATAAAGGCCCCAAGGACTCTCCTTTTGTACATTTTGATCTTTCCAACTAAAAGCTCTCTCCGAGAGCTTTGCCGATATATTTTTGTTATATTTTTTGGACCCCAAATTGGGGAGTTATAGGCATTTACATTATTTTTTATGACTTCTGATCATTGGCTATGTGTGAATATGCCCAAATGACCTAAAAGTCACTTATCAATAAGACTTAATCCCAAAACTCTCATAACTTTATTGAGACTTCTTTAACTTCAGCTTCTCCATCTTCTTCTCCAAATTTTTGTGCAAGTTTTTCTCTCTACTATCTCTCCCCTCATGCAATAGCCCACTCCCTTGGTATTTGGAGGGATCGAGCACACCATCATGTAGCTCTCCATTGCCTCTTTCATCCCCAACCATTGAAAAATAAATTTGATGGAATAACAAAGATGCATAGGCACATGTCATGATTGGTTTATTTGTCAAGTATGCCATTATCCCTCATATTTGTTCATGCAAAATAGCTAAGGATGTTTGGGATACTCTTATCACATTGTATCAAGCAAGAAATGAGGCTTATATTGCTCATGTTCAAAAACAAATGGAGAGTGAGCACATGAGAGAAGATGATTTTATGGATGATCTTCTTATAAAGATCAAGGATTTGAAAGGGAAGACTCAAGTTTGAGTGCTAGAGATGAAATTTTATTGTACAATCTTTTACTCTTCGATTAATGATGAAAGGAAATAAAAAATCCTTAACATTTGAAGAGTTGCTTGTTTTCTATAAGAAAACCAAGCTAGGCAAAATAGGCCGATTATGTGTGTTGGAGATGAAGCTTTTTTGCTAGTCAAAAGGAAGAGGGTAAAGTTGGTTCCTCCTCTAGTGAGCAAAAACCTATAAATGTTGCGCAATCAAAGGAGGAAGACAAAGACAAGAAGAAATCAGATAACTACAAATAGTTTTGTTGGTATTATAGGGCCAATAATCATGTTATAAAAAATTGAACTTGTTGCTAAGGAGGCAAAGAGGAAAGAGGTAATTGTACATCACTACAAAATGGTGTTGCAAATTTTGGCTTGCGGCTATGATTTGTGTTACAACTTGCATGTATACTTAATGGATGTCCCACTAAAGTATTACAATCCATCACTCCTTATGAGGCTTGGCAAGATATCTATTACTCATATGCATGTTTTTGGTTGTTGGACATATGCATTAGCGCTTGACCAACAATGCAAGAAACAGGATGATAAAAGTATTTATGATGGGTACACTTCTTGAAGCAAAGGCTATTTTTGTATCACCTCAAAACTAAAAGTTTTTGTGGGAGGATGAAATTCAAACTCTTCTTTATGCAATTCCATTATGCAATTTAAGGTTTTGCACGTTCCGGATGTGATGGAAGCATTAGTTTCTCCAAATTCGAAATCAATCATGAGATATAAAAAGTCACATGGAGTCTAAGGTTCAGGATGGTTTCTTGTGTGTCCATGATAGTGAGTGAATAAGGGTAAGGGAAGATAGGCTATGATGAGACTTAGGCTGAAAATAGAACTTCAAAGGCAACCTCTCAGAGAGTATAAGAGTCCTCAAAGACTAAGAGCACACTCTACTCCAAGTCCTTCAAGTCCTTAAAGACTGCATGTGAGATAGCACTCTCACTCCTCCAAACAAGTATTGGGGATAAAGATCCCAAGGACAGATTGTGGATTTACGTGCACTGTTCCATGTTACTCCTATTAAGGAGTGCTTTACTACCTTTCATGCAGGCAGTCATGGACATGTTTATCTTGGGAATAACCATGCTTGTTCTATTGAAGGTATTGGCTAAGTGCATCTCACTATAGATGGAAGTAA
This sequence comes from Ceratopteris richardii, assembly GCA_020310875.1. Lineage (NCBI taxonomy): Eukaryota > Viridiplantae > Streptophyta > Polypodiopsida > Polypodiales > Pteridaceae > Ceratopteris > Ceratopteris richardii. The sequence continues at coordinate 82,427,424 of CM035436.1, forward strand.
TGAGCTGGTTTTGCATGATGTAAGATATATACCAAGCATCAAGAAAAGCCTATTGTATGTTGGGCAAATGGATATGCATGGGTATAGTACCCTCTTTGAGAAGGGGTCATTGGAAGCTTATCAAAGGCTCTAGGCCGATTGTAGGTACAAAGAAAGGGACTCTTTGTTGCTTGCATGGTAAAGCCTTGCTTGGCAAGTTTATTGCTTTCACATATGGAGTTATGGCATAAAAAGGCTTGGCCACATGAGCCAAAAAGGCCTTGATAAACTATGTAATTTGGACAAGTTCGATGTTAAGGGCTCAAAACTTGATTTTTGTAATGAATGTTAATATGGAAAGCAAGTGAAGAGTTCTTATTACTCGGGTGTCTCTCGTAAATCTAATGTATTAGGTCTTGTTCATTCTGATGTTTATAGCATGCCCACCAAATCGACGGGGGGTGCTCTTTACTTTGTTTCTTTTGTGATGAGTACTCAAGGAAGCTTTGGGTTTATTTGCTAAAATCTAAAGATGAAACCTTTATCGTATTTAAGAAAATTCATGCATTTGTGACCAACCAAGCAGGTAGAAAGCTGAAATGCTTATGTACTGACAATGGAGGCGAGTTTACAAGTGCTGAATTCAATAGATTTTGTGAAAAATTTGGTATTCAGAGGGAACTAACAGTTCCATACAGCCCCTCTTCTAATGGTGTGGCTGAAAGGTTAACAGGACTTTATGTGAGAGGGTGAGATGCATGCTATCCACAGCTAATCTCCCACATAGATTTGGGGAAGAGGCTCTCAAAACTGCAATTCATGTTTGCAATCAATCTCCTCACACATCCTTCAAGGTGGCATTCAGGAAGATCATCAACTCAGGAAGGTGATACGCAGCCAGGATGTTGTATTTAATGAGGCAAGGCTGTTCAAAACAATTGTGCCTCTAAAAATGACCATAAAAGAGTCATATTTCAGCATAGCCACCTGTTAAATCTGCATGAACCCTGAGGATGCACCACATATGGCTGGAAATGACAGTGAACCAGTGGTTATTGAGCCAGATGATGTTGGACAGCAAAATGAAGCTCTTGAAGGGCATATGCAGCCACCTATTTATGCTGAAAACAGGGCGATGCACAGCAGCCCATTAACAATGAGGAAGTTGATGTACCTCCTGATGTAGATCCATTGCAAGAGAATGTGGATCACTACTAACTAGGTAAGAAGATCTACACGTCCTAGAAGGCATGTGAACAGATATGACCCCTCTGTACGTTACATTATGTTATCAGATGAAGGTGAGCATCTCATTTACAAAGAGGCAAAGCTATGTGAGCACAAGAAGAAGTGGGAGTTAGCCATCTACACGTCCTAGGAGGCCTTTGAACAAATATGACCCCTCTGTATATTGAATTATGTTATCAGATGAGGGTGAGCCTCTCACTTATAAAGAGGCAAACCTATGTGAACACAAGAAAAAGTGGGTGTTAGCCATGCAAAGAAGAGATAAAGGCCTTGCATGCAAATGATCCTTGGGACTTAGTTGAGTTGCCCAAAGGTAGGAAGCCATTCCCAACAAGTGGGTGTACAATATCAAAACTCTTGACGGCAAACCCAAGTATAAGACAAGGCTGGTTGCTAAGAAATATGCCCAAAAAGAGGGCATTGATTTCCAAGGAGGGTTCTCTCCGGTGGTTAAAATGACCACATTACATGTGTTATTTGCTCTCGCAGCTGCGTTGGCATTGGAGTTATTCGAAATGGATGTTAAAACAGCCTTGCATAGTGATTTAGATGAAGAGCTGTAAATGAAACAGCCAGAAGGATATGCCATTCCTGGAAAAGAGCATCTGGTATGCAAGCTGAAATGGAGTTTACATGGGCTGAAACAAGCCTCCAGACAATGTTATAAGAAGTTTGATGCATTTATGCTCAAACATGGGTTCAAAAGAAGCCATGCAGACCATTGTTTGTACACTAAAAAGGATGAAGATGACAGCCCGCTTATTCTGGTGCTGTATGTAGATGATATACTGCTAGCTGGGAAGAAAACGAGCACTCTAAATGCTCTAAAACAGCAGCTGAACTCTGCATTCTCAATGAAAGACCTTGGGAAATCTGAGCATATACTTGGTATGTGAATAAAAAGGGAAAGGCAGCAGCATACTTTGCATTTATCCCAAGAAGAGTACATTGAAAAAGTGCTGGACAGATTTAATGTGGCTGATGCTAAGCCTCTTGGAGTGCCATCGCAGCCACATGTTAAGCTCTCAAAGGATGATTATCCCAAAGATGATAATGCAGCCAACTACATGAAGAGTGTTCCATATGCATCAGCTTGTGGTTCACTTCTGTATGCGATGGTTGCCACTCGTCCAGACATTGCTCATACAATGAAAGTTGTTAGCAGGTTTATGGCTCAAGGGAGTTGAAAGAATTCTGTGATTTAGACATGGACGGTGATGTGGACACTCGCAAGTCCACAAGTGGCTATGTATACACCCTTGCAAGCGGTGCTATTTCGTGGTGCTCTAGATATCAGAGGATAGTTGCACTATCTACTACAGAGGCTGAATATATTTCAAGCCACTGAGGCTTCGCAAGAAGCCATTTGGTTAGCCCGCTTGTGCAGTAAGTTTGAGATGCCTGAAAAGGCACCTATTCTTGGATGTCATAGTCAAGTGCCATAGGTTTGGCTAAGAATGTCATTTTAGCATATTGATGTGAGATACCACTTCATTAGAGAGGTGTTAGAGGATGGTGTGATCACTTTGATCAAGGTCAATGCTTCACAGAATCTTGCAGATGCTCTCATTAAGTGTCTACCCAAGGCACAACATCAGTTATGTATACAGATGGTGGGAGTTACTTGGCTTAAAGGAGCCTCCTTGGTCCTCCAAATAAGCTCCTCCAAGCTTCAAGTATGTAAGTTCCTCCTCATCCTTCTTGTGTGTGAGAAAGAGCATGTTCCACAAGACTTTGTGTAAGAGTCGCTCCATGCATGAGTTAATCTTATGAGCAACCAAGCACCTCTTCATATAGCATTGCAAGAGGCAATGTGCTTTCTTAAAAAGCGTGTAAAACTATGTCAAGTCTTTTCGAATCTCTATCGTAATTTCTAGGCATGTGCTCTTGATGATGTGGCAAAGTCTATGAGATGGAGATTTTAGTGATATGACCTATTTTGCGGGCACAAGCACCTAATATTGCCATGTGTCAAATTGAACCAATTCAATTGACAATTTTTAGTCACTTTTAATTGTTTGTTGACTTTTTGCCCAAAATTAGGGTTCTCATTTTGGGACTAATTCTAGGGTTCTTTTTATACGCATTATGTATGGTGGATTTCTCTCTTCAAATACTTTATGAATAAGTGATTCATTTTCAAAAGCCTTAAAAGTAATTTTTACCATTTTTATGATCATTTTTTACCTAATTTAAATTTTGTCCTATGATGCAATCTAATGAAAATATTCATGTATATATTCAATGATTGGAGAAATTTAAACTAAAATATATACAACTAGCATTTCAAATTTCCATTTCCTAACACTTTCTTCCCTAAATACTAATTGTCTAGGGTATGGGAATAAGAAACAATTTAGAGAGATGTTGAAAATCTTTCCAATCTCTTCTTTCTAATAAACTTTCTAGTACACCTCTTTTGTTGCTACCTAAAGCCCAAAGATGTAACCAAAATATGAAACCGAAGTCCCATAGATCTTTGGACTTGTGCATGAAACTGTCTTCTGAATTTCATGTAGATACTTTTATGCTTGAAATTCAGGTTTACCTTGAATTTTGAAATATTCCAAGAAGCTTTCATAATTTTCTAGCTTCATATTGGTTTTATGTAAAGATTTTGTCCACCATTTTTTGAAGAAGATATCTTAATACCTTCCACACAAGATGAACTTGATGAAAGATTGTGGATATCTTTCTATCACTAAAATCCAATCTTCAAATTCTTTTTCGTTTTCCTTCTCAAATGTACCTATCTTTTATAATAAGAAGCTCAACAACATATCATTAGTCTATATGTCACGAATTAGATATGCATTCTTTTCTTTCAATTCCTATAGAGGTTCGAGTGTAAGATTCTAGAAGTTAATGCAATCGGAAAACAGGGAGAAGAAACAAGTGCAAGTGAATCATATGAAAGAGATTGGGCACTACAAGATGTGGATTCTTTGATACTAGATGAGTCACAAGATTAACATCACAATCACTCATATGATCAAAAGAAAAATCGCGGACAAAATTGGTACAATCACTAGTAGACAAAGAGGATTTTCTTTTACACACAGATAAACAGGTTTCCTGAGTGCTTTGGGAAGCACAAACAGATTTTTACAAAAGAATACCAAATTCTCTATTTACTTTATCATATACAGTGCACTTACTCATGTCATACGTAATACTTAGATTATGTTTTACCAATGTAAATATGTATATTAAATTCTTGGAGATATTAGGCACATACAAGATTTTAAGGCAGTGGTATGACTTACCAATCAGAGTCTTAGGAGCAACGATTTCTATACCTTGAATTAAAAGAGTCTAGTCATTCGCACAAAAAACCATCAATTAGGTTTCGAAAATGAGATGGATGCAAACAAGCTATGGTCAGGTGTTATGTGCTTGGGAGTACCCCTATCAAACAACCAACCATGGAGAACACAAAGACTTCATCTCAATCTACCATTTTCAAACTCTTAACTTGTTTATATTCAAATGAATCATTCTCATCATCATCTACTTCATTTCCAAAATCTCTTTTCTATTTCGCTAATCTATGTTTGCAATCATCTATATAATGGCCATGTTTCTTACAATAAAAACAATGATCTTTCTTATAGGTTTCTTCTTCCATATTTTAAATCTTCAGAACCGCTCGGACCTTCTTGATCTACTAGACTTGGAAGCAAGATTAGAGCTCTTCTTTGACTTTGAGCTAGAATTGCTACAACTCTTTCCTTCATCTTTGCCTTTTTCTTTGGTAACCAGGGCTAGGCCACTTCAAGACTCAAGGAGATCTAGATTAATTCTAGATGGTTCTTCTTGCAACAGTAGATCTTACAACTTTCTGAACATAACCATTATGTCAGTGCTAGAGAAAGTAGTCAAGAAAGACATACAAGAACCTTGGCAAAGAGTTGAGAGTGATAGTCACAAGCTCGTCAACTTCTATAGATACATCAATGCTCACAATCTTATAAACCAGATCTTGAATTTTAATTAGGTGTTTCTGAACTAAACTACCTTCTACCATTCTCAAGTTGTGTTGTTGATGCTTAAGATACTATTTTCTCGCAATATTGTGAGAGCATAACAAATCTTCCAGTTTATCCCAAGCTTCTTTTGAAGTTAGGCAAGGTCTAAGATTGAGGAATCATAGATCTCTTCACTAAAAGAGACGCATCTATACTCCTTGTGCATCCTTTGAATCCCATATTTTTAATCTTGAGAAGCTTAACCAATAGAAGGTTGATTCTATCGAGGTAGGGTTTGTGTTTCTCATGAGGTAGAAGCCGAAATAGATGCTTCATCTCCATTTGACTCTCTTCTTCTTCTTCCTCTTGTAGGTATTTGCCTAGGTCCCTATGAGGTAAATCACCAAAAACTATGTCCCACATATCTTTTGCTGTCAAAAAAATTTTAAGCATGACGCTCCAATAGGGATAATTAGAGCTTCCCTCAAGTCTTTCCTCAAGTCTTTTATCGGACACTGATCCCTATGGATCAATATCATGATCCTTGTGGATCAATGTCTTCCATATCTTCGAGGCAGACATGCTCATTGGGCTGAGCCCATGCAGGAGTTTCACATGGAAATCCTGTGTAGACGAGCCAAAAAGAATTTAGTTGCTAATGCATTATCATGGATAATGTATCAAATGAGCTTTACAATTCTAGAAAGCTCATTGCTTCAAGAGACAAAGGAAGCACAAGTGGAAGTTCCACACTTCTTACAAATTATTAGAGCCATCGGTGATGACTCTATTATAGGAGACGGGACAGTTCCAACTGTTTCTTCCCCTAGCAGAGCGAACAATCCATTCCGTATTCCAATTTCTCACCGGAGAATGGAATAGTCAAACAAAAAGGAAAAGTTTGCGTACCAGATTCCCGGGATTTGAGAAGAAAAGCCATGCATGATAACCATGATGTGCCTTGCCAAGGACATCCAGGTGTTGACAAGACAATACAACTTGTTAGAAGAACATTTTGGTGGCCTGGATTAGCCAAAGATGTCCATACTTATGTTCAACAATGCTTTATGTGTCAAGTCAACAAAGCAGAAAGGGTGACGACACGAGGTCTTTTACATCCTTTATAGGTTCCAAATCATAACTGGGATAGTGTATCCATGGACTTCATAGTCAGGTTACCGCGGACCCAAAGAAAGCGGGATACTATCCTAGTTGTGGTCGACAGATTGAGCAAGATGGCTCATTTCATACCCGAGCAGGAGACGATAGAAGCTCCATAGGTAGCGGAGTTGTTTATCCAGCATGTCCGCATATTGCATGGGTTACCGACATCCATAGTTTCAGATAGGGATGTCAGATTTACAGGACACTTCTGGAAGTTTGTATTTGACAAACTGAAGGTATCATTAAAGATGAGTAGTGGTGATCATCCTCAGACACATGGTCAGACAGAGAGGGTCAACCAGATTTTAGAGGACATGTTGAGGGCATATGTGTATGAGAGACACACATATTGGGATAGTTATTTGCCACTAGTTGAGTTTGCTTATAACAATAGGCCTCACAAGGTGACAGGTATGTCTCCTTTTGAGATGAATTGTGGCATGAATCTCAATGCTCCTAGTACCATAGGCATGCCAAAGAAATGTCCTAGTGCTTCGGAGTTCTTAGCGAACCTCCAAGCAAATGTAGAAATAGCTAAAGCCAAGATGCAGCAAGCCGTTGATAGGGCTAAAGAGTATGCTGATAGGAAACGATCTCCTAGATCCTTTGAGGAGAGAGATAGAGTCTTTCTTCAGGTACGAGCTAGATCTACTTCACTCTCCGTGGTAAGCTATCAACAAGGTTTTGTGGACCTTGGAAGATAGTTAAAAAGCTAAGTGAAGTTGCATACCAATTAGAGCTTCCTCCAGATTGAAGAGTTCATCTAGTGTTTCATGTCAGTAAACTTCGGAAGTATATTTCCAAGGAGGATAATCTAATAGAGGGTATTGTTTCTTTGTAGGAAAGTGATGGCACAGATCATTCTCCTGACAGAATACTAGATCGGAGACACAAACGATTGAGGAGTCGTGTCATCCAAGAGTATCTAGTAGCCTAGAGAGGATTACCACTTACTGACTCTACTTGGGAATCAGAAGCTCTGGTTCGCAAGTACTTTCCCTCATTGATCATTGAGGACAATGATCTTTAGAAGGGGGAGAGAGTGTTAGACATTGATCCACAGGGATCATGATATTGATCCATAGGGATCAGTGACCAGTCCATGTGTGTGAGGGACAAGGGCCAGCTAGCCAAGGTCCCAAGCTCGGGGGATATCCTAAGGTACTAAAGTCGTAATGGGAATAAGTGTTGCATGATGGCCACATGGTCACACTAGATTATTCTAGAACATTGTTATTTTTAAAGTATAGGAGGGTATATATGGATGGGAGGAGAGTCACACAAACATCATTCAAGTCCTTGGTCATCTTTCATTCCCAGATAAGATACTGAGGATATTAATTTGGTCAAACATGGAGATAGAATCAAGAGCTAAAAAATGATAGGATAGAGTTTCAAGTGCAATGGCACAAATAAAGAACTCTACAGAGCTATCAAACCTTGCAAAATGCAAATCTAAATCTTTCACACAGAAAGTCTTTGTCACTAAGTATGACTTATATGCTTATAAACTCAAGCAAGTGAACACAACTTATTGGTGGTGTGGATACTCCATAGTGGTGAATACCACAAGGCATGATGATGATATGTGTGCCTATCTACTATTAACTAATAAGCTGAGAGCTCTAAATGTAAGTGTTCAATTATCAGAGTTCACTATTAGGCTTTTACTAATAAGCTCTCTCTCTCTCTCTCTCTCTCTCTCTCTCTCTCTCTCTCTCTCTCTCTCTCTCTCTCTCTCTCTCTCTCTCTCTCTCTCTCTCTCTCTCTCTCTCTCTCTCTCTCTCTCTCTCTCTCTCTCTCTCTCTCTCTCTCTCTCTCTCTCTCTCTCTCTCTCCCCGAAACCCTAAGCGTCGTCTGCACTGCCCCGTCCGTCGGCTGTCAAAACCCTAGGTGTCGTCTGCTCTGCCCACACCGTCGGCCGTCAGAAACCCTAAGCGTCATTTGCCCTGCCCTATCAGCCGCCGTCATCTTCTCCGCCCCGTCAGCGTCGCTCATCTGTCAGCGCCCATCAGATTGGAGCTCGCGCAGAAGGTGTCTCCCGTCCGAACCCTAAGTGCAGGCCTCGTCCATCACCTCATGTGCACCTCCCGCCGTTCAAAGCCCCCACAGATTCACACTGCCGCCCATCGCCTAATTTGAACTAAACCCTAACCCAAACTAACCCTAACCGAACCGCAGCATGGAAATGGAATGTCCCTATCCCGGACCTCGCAAGTCTTTAGGCTCAGTACACTGAGCATTTTTTCATCTTCGAATGCAATGAGCGCTACGGCTAAGAAGGACGATTTGACAAAAATGGAGGACAAACTGACCATAGCTATCAAGGAAAACAAGAAGATGGTGGACTCCACTATCACGGCCATCATCAGCCGCCTCTCAAAGCTCGAGAAGGAAGTAGAAACATATCATAAGGAGAGGGAAGCATGGCAGAAAGAGAAAGAAGAATGGGCTAAGGAGAAGGCAAACATGAAAGAGGAATTGGAGCTCCTCAAAGCTTCAATGGTCTCTCTTACACCCGAAGAAGGAGAGATTAATATGAACAAGACAGAAGCTCTCAAAGAAGAACTCACCAAATCCTTGACCGAGAGCATGGAAAACAAATTAGAAGCTACCAAAGAAGGGTGGATCGACATAGTGAAGAAGAACATCAAAAAAGAAGCCAAAGAGAAAGCACAAAAGGAAGAAGCCCTCATCGTGCACACCACTATTGAGGAAGAAAAGATGAGACATGCCCGCCGTCTCAATGTACGCATCATGGGCATTGAAGAAAAAGAAGGCTCTACCCCCGAGTCCGATGGGAAGACACTATGCAAGATACTCGGCTACAAAGAGGAGTCCCCCCCATTCATCAAGTCTTGGAGAACGGGACGAGACCCCACGAAGAAGAGAGCTCTCATTCTACACTTCCCTTCCGAAGATATAAGATCTACTTTCCTACGCAAGAGGGTGATTTTGAGAGCACTTGATGGCCCCCCCATCTACCTTGACGATGATCTCACACCCATGCAGGTAGCACACCGTCGTGCATGCATGCCGAGAGTACATCAAGCTCGCAAAGAAGGAAAGAAGGCTTCATACAGAGATGGTCGTGTCATCATTGATGGCAAGGCCATCCCATAGGGATTCGCGGCCTGTGAGACACTCGAGGAGATACACCTTGCAGTTTGGAACTGCAATGGAGATCTATGGACACACCCAGAGAGATTGGAAGAGATGCGCAAAGGCAAAGACATCATTATGCTCACAGAGACACATGAGAGCCCGGACCGGGGCCTACCTCGAGTCCACGGTTTTCAGTGGGAGTCCACATACAGAGAGTGTACACGTCAGCACACCACCCGAGGATCAGGAGGAGTAGCCATACTCTTTAGAGATGGACTTCAGAGCAGGATACAGATAGTCGCGACTCGCACGTGATTCACAGGCCAGATATCTTTGGATTCGACTCAAGCTCTCGCAGGAGCGGATCATCTTCATAGCATTATGCTACTTTGCTCCTTCTAGCTCGCGTTTCGCTATCATAGATCGAGAGGAGGACTCACCATACACTTGCTTGTCAGAAGAGATTACAGAGTACTATGCATTAGGGGAAGTCTTCCTTATGGGAGACTTCAATGCCAGGACAGGCAATGATCAGTGTGAGATCTTTGACCCAGAAGACCCGGAGATACTACATACCATAGAGGATGAGTCTACAGCTCGAGCTTCAGCTGACCCTACACACACTCACTATGGCACTCACCTACTCAGACTAGGCTCTCGACATAATCTCGTTATCTATAACGGGATGACTCAGTGGCCTACCTCAGGAGGATTGACATGCATACCACACTCAGTCACAGATGGCGGGGGAAGTACAGTAGATTACGTCATGGGGTCCAGAGAGGCCATCCACCTACTTACCTCATTCACCATCCCACCCATACCCATTGGGGCCGATCACACATACCTCGCACTCTCCCTGAAGGGAGACACCCCTACACACATACCCGCAGCACGCATCCCACACACCACCATCCACTTCACACACGAGCTAGCTCACATATATGCGGCTCGAGTCGAGAAGGGTCTTCTCTTACTTCATCCTGACACTCCACTATCCCTACTCACCTCTCAGATAGCATCAGTTCTTCAGACATCAGCCATCAGCTCCTTCCCACACACCATCCATTCTCGTCACACACCTCCTCCCGGGACTATGCCACAACATCGTTGGTATGATGAGGATTGCAGAGATCTTTACCGCCGACTACGAGCTCAGCGAGCATTGGGAGAGATCACAGAGAGAGAGGCCAAGGGACAGATGAAGACTCTCACACGTCGAAAGAGGCGAGCCTTTGAGGAGGCACAGGAGCTTGAGCTATACCATCTCTTTATGAGTATGGACAGTGCTGCAGCATGGCGCAGCCTACGAGAGCCACGCCCGACCACACCTATTGGAGACCCACACACATGGCATGATTATGCTCAGAGGTTATATGAGGTACCTAGGCAACCTCCCATTCCCCAGCCACTTGAGCCTCGCCCTACTAGTTCTTCTCTCTTCACAGCAAAGATGGTTGAGAGGGCCATACGACGACTGCGACATGGACGTTCGACAGACCACGCAGGATTGCAGAGCGAGCATCTCATATATGCAGCCTCCACTATAGCCCCGTTGATTGCACACGTCTTCAACCGGACTATAGGAGAGGGATTCCCAGAGGAGTGGACTAGGCACACCATTGTGCCTATCCACAAATCTGGCGACACCCTAGATCCAGGGAACTACAGGACCATCATGATTGGCCACACCATGGCCAAACTATACGGTGCCATACTTGAGGCAGAGCTCAGTTCATATGCAGAGACTGAGGGGCTACGAGCACGAGGCCAGGCAGGTTTTCGACGAGCTTTCTCTACTATTGATCACATCTTCATTCTGCGCCGCCTCATTGATGGGGCAAGGATGCAGAAGAAGAGGCTATATTGCTGCTTTGTGGACTTCCGCAAAGCTTTTGATACAGTGCCGCGAGAGAGGCTCTTCCAACGCCTCCAGAGCTTGGGAGTACCATCAGGGATGATTTGGGCCATCTATGCACTCTATGAGCAGGTGATTGGGAGGGTACGGTGTCCAGGAGGTATGTCTGAGGCCATTGCTAGCACCATCGGTGTTAAGCAAGGCTGCCCACTCTCTCCCACTCTATTTGGTCTCTACATTGACGAGATTGAGGACTACATTCTCCGAGCTGGAGGAGAGGGTGCAGACCTCGCAGGTACACATGTCCACATTTTATTATATGCCGATGACATTGTCTTGATCTCAGAGTCACCCGAGGGATTACAGCGCCACCTTGAGGCCCTGGATGAGTTTTGTACACAGAGGGGCTTGACAGTAAACCTTGGCAAGACCAAGGTCATGATCTTCCACACCTCCCCCATGGTGAGGAATGGAGCAAGATTCAGAGCTGGTGGTGGATAGATTGAGGTGGTCACTTCCTATGTCTATCTCGGAGTCACATTCACGAGCTTGCCTGGCCCCTTCAGCATGAGACAGGCAGCCACCGATAGACTCACACGCGGATATGCAGCTTTAGCCATGTTAGAGCGGAGATGTCACCAAGCACACTTCCAGGAGCCCCGCACGAAGGGCTGGCTATTTGACACACTGGTCAGACCAGCTATGATGTATGCTGCGACGGTTTGGGCCCCAGGTCTCACAGTCACCCAGTGGAGTGCGATCGAGAGGCCACAGGCACGTATGATCTCGCGATTATTTCGTGGGAAACAGTCGGTGCCACATGACATCATCAGGGCAGAGCTAGCTGCACCACCCATGGCAGTAGAGGCACTATTCCAGACTATCTGCTTTATTCAGAGGATTAGGGACCTCCCTACAGATAGACTCACACACAGAGCTCTTGAGGCATCTATACAGATATCAGAGTTAGGATATGAGAGAGCTTGGTACACTCAGGTTAGAGTCTGGTTTGATAGTCATGGACTTGATATGGACAGATTGCCGCCTTTTCAGTATGACCCAGACTCACCTCACATCCACCTCTCTCGTCGTGAGAGGAATGTTGTGCTCAGACAGGATCTCTGGCAGCTCTACATTAGTCAGACATGGCACACACCACACATGGGATCGAGACTATCGCACTATCGAGACCAGTTCATAGACATACTAGCTGACGGTTTCATCCAGCGACCGCGCTACATGGATACTCACATGCCTCATAGCTTGAGGGTAGCGATTGGCCAGCTGAGAGTCTCATCACACCGACTCGAGATTGAGACGGGCAGAGCCGCAGACATTCCGAGAGAGGAGCGGATATGCAGAGTATGCAGAGTAGAGATGGAGGATGAGGAGCACTTTGTATGCAGATGTAGCGCATATGATGGCATCAGAGGCAGATACGAGACTCTGTTTGCAGGGCAGCCCACCCTCCGAGAGATCATGGACTCTAGAGACCAGCGACAGCTCGGGCGATTCTTACTAGAGATACAGAGTCACAGAGATTCCCTACTCAAGCCTACTGTAGCACTCCATACACGAGGGAGACAGAGTCGGCTCACTGACTTCTTTATTCCACGACGTGCTGCAGTCCTCCCCCCCTCAGCCCACATACCGAGCGGGGTGACTCTTCAGCAGGCTCAGATATCTCGAGCTAGGAGACGACCCCGTGCTATAGGATATCGGGCCCCGAGACTTCACCGACACCAGATTGCGGAGATCCAGGCTTGTGACCATCGCGCCATGGAGGAGAGACGATCCCAGATGATGGCCGATCCCATTGCAGCCATCAGGGTGGCCCTGACTCCACCTCCACCTATGTATCACATATTACATCCCACCCACTAGCACAGGATGGAGCTAGTTAGTCGTTTTAGATGCATTCTCATGGTTGTTGTACTACCCTTTTGCATATAGACTATCATAGATATCGCACTCCATACACCCCCCACCACTTTCATGGGTATCCCCACATGCATACTACGGAGATCTATATCAGCTTAACCAGTTTCTTTTAAGCACTTTTATCTTTTCTGATTGACAGAAGATACACCCATGTACATCGATTTGTCTCATAGGCCGAGTTCGGCCTCCTAATAGACGTAAAAACACTTTCTTTCTTTCTTTCTCTCTCTCTCTCTCTCTCTCTCTCTCTCTCTCTCTCTCTCTCTCTCTCTCTCTCTCTCTCTCTCTCTCTCTCTCTCTCTCTCTCTCTCTCTCTCTCTCTCTCTCTCTCTCTCTCTCTCTCTCTCTCTCTCTCTCTCTCTCTCTCTCTCTCTCTCTCTCTCTCTCTCCCCCCCCCCCCAACCCCCCCCCTTTCTCTCCCTCTCTCTCTCTCTCTCTCTCTCTCTCTCTCTCTCTCTCTCTCTCTCTCTCTCTCTCTCTCTCTCTCTCTCTCTCTCTCTCTCTCTCTCTCTCTCTCTCTCTCTCTCTCTCTCTCTCTCTCACCCCACACCCTTGATACCAGCTACTATCCCACCTTTTATACCCGTTTGCAGTACTCACACTTTATTTTCGTTTTGGATCACAGTGGATTGGATCATACTGATGTATATGTTTTGTCTCATAGGCCGATTTTGGCCTCTAACAGACGTTAAAAAGTCTTTCTTTCTTTCTCGCAGCTCTCCCATCCCCTCCCGCAGCACACTCAGCCCTCGCAGCTCCCCCATCCCCTCCCGCAGCTCCCCCCAGTCGCCTCAGCCCGCCTGCGACCTGCTCTCTCTCTCTCTCCCGCAGCTGCCTCAGCCCCCCCCCCCCCCCCCCCAAGCAACCCTACCGCAGCACACTCAGCCCTCGCAGCTCCCCCATCCCCTCCCGCAGCTCCCCCCAGTCGCCTCAGCCCGCCTGCGACCTGCACTCCGACACCCCCTCTTCCACCTCTGCCCCCCCCCCCCCCCCCGACACTTCCTCTCCCACCTCTGTAGCAACCCCCCCCCCTCCGCACCACCCCCAATCTCCATACAGCACCCCCCTGCTCCCGCCACCTGTTCCTGCAGCTCTCCATCCTCCCGCCACCTGCACCTCGTCAGCCTCCTCCCGTCACCAGCAGAAAACCCTGAAAAAACTTTAAAAAAAAACATCCAGTATGTGCAACCCTAACCCTAACCTAACCCTAACCCTAACCTAACCCTAACCCTAACCTAACCCTAACCCTAACCTAACCCTAACCCTAACCCTAACCCTAACCCGAACCCAAATGGAACCCTAATTCTAACTCCAGAACCAAACCCTACACTTAACCCTAATCCCAAACCCTAAGAAACTCTCTCTCTCTCTCTCTCTCTCTCTCTCTCTCTCTCTCTCTCTCTCTCTCTCTCTCTCTCTCTCTCTCTCTCTCTCTCTCTCTCTCTCTCTCTCTCTCTCTCTCTCTCTCTCTCTCTCTCTCTCTCTCTCTCATGGCTCCCAAGCTGGAGGAACAGTTGGCCACCTTAGAGCATGCCCTCCGAGAGTTGATAGGAAAACACAAGAAAGAAGGAGATTCTGCACTGAACGGGGTTACCCGTAGAGTTGTCTCCCTCGAAGCCAAGGTGGCAACCTTGGAGAAGGAAAACGAATCCCTTCGGGAAGAGCTTCTCGCTACCCGCAAGCAGCACTCACGGGACCTGAAGGAGTTGCACACTACGCTTACTGATATGAAAACGAAACTAGACAGCATGCACGAGGAGGGGGAGATCGCTCCACATCTAGAGGACATTCGGGTGACTATCAAGAAGGAGTGTATGGAGGTGGTGCAGAACGAGCTTGAGACTAAGAAAGATGGATGGGTCGAGGTTGTCAAAAAGAACCTTCGACAGGAGGCAAAGAAGAACAACCACCATGAGGAGATCCACATAGTGCATACCACCATTGAGGAGGAGCCGATGCGACAGGCCCGCAGGCTCAATGTTCGCGTCTCCGGCCTCACAGAGACAGATGGATCACCAGAGCAGGACGGGCGTCGCTTGTGCACATTACTTGGATACCGCGCGGATGAGCCTCTCCCTTTCACCAGAGTATGGAGAGAAGGACGGGACACCACACGGAGCAGAGCACTTATCCTTCAGTTCTCAGATGAGGCAAGGAGGAGAGACTTTCTCAGACGACGAGCGGTACTACGCACTACACCGGGCACACCCATCTATTTGGATGACGACCTCACACAGATGCATGTAGAGCACATACGGGCATGCATGCCACGTGTCCTCCACGCCAGACGAGAGGGACATCGTGCCCTCTACAGAGACGGTCGGATCATCATTGATGGACGGCCCATTGACTAGGGATTCGCGGCCTATGAGACAGCAGAGCAGGAGGTGCACATTGCAGTCTGGAACTGCAATGGATCTTTATGGACACATCCAGGGCGCCTCGAGGAGGTGATGGAGGGCAGAGACATTATCTTCTTGACAGAGACACACGAGAGCCCGGGGAGGAGCCTACCGAGGATTGAGGGCTATATGTGGGAGTCAGCTCACCGCCGCCAGATGAGACAGCACACCACACGAGGATCAGGAGGAGTAGCCGTGCTTTATAGACAGTCGTTACACAGTCGTTACAGCACAGGGTACAGGTGGTAGCCAGAGACCCAGAGGCACGTTTCATGTGGATACACTTGCAGCTATCAGAGGAGAGAGTAGCGTACTTCGCCGTATGCTATATTGCACCCATTGGTTCACGCTTCACACATTCCCCTGAGCAGCTATCAAGAGGGGAGGGACCAGACACCACATCGCCATATGACTGCCTCAGTGACACGATTATGGAGTATACCGGGATGGGTGAAGTCTTCCTTGTAGGAGACTTCAATGCCCGCACTCAGAGCCACCAGTGTGATATCTACGACTTTGACGACCCTGAGATGCTTCGTACCATAGAGGACATGCCTACACTCAGAGCCTCAGCCGACACCGCCAGACCCACCTTATATGGCCGACACTTACTCCAGATGGGAGCAGCACACAGTCTCGTTATATATAATGGGATGGGGAGCTGGCCCACCTCGCGCGGTCTCACCTGCAGTCCACCCACGACACCACAGGGGGGCAGTGTGGTAGACTATGTTATCGGACCCCCGGAGGCGACACATCTGATCACCTCATTCACTATCCCACCCTTACCGATTGGAGCTGATCACGTATATCTTGCCCTATCCATTCGCGGCTCACCATGCATACCCCACCCCGTCACCATACAGCCACGAGCCCGTACCACCATTCACTTTAGACATGAGCTAGCACATATCTATAGCTCCCATGTTCGAGAGCGCATCTACTCCCTTGATCCCTCTGCCTCCTTGGACACCCTCACCGCCCACTTCTCCTCGATCCTCCATACATCCGCTACTCTCAGCTTCCCATACACCACCCACAGCACTGCACATCCGACACGGCTGGGGCGTACACCCCAGAATAGATGGTACGATGAGGAGTGTAGGCGACTATACCGACATCTCAGAGCACAGAGTATCTTGGGATCCATCACAGAGAGGGAGGCACGACGACAGATGCGAGCCCTCACACGCCGGAAGCGGCGAGCTTTCGAGGAGCGACAGGAGGCAGAGTTGATCGACCTTCTCATGAGTAGGGATTGTGCCACCGCGTGGAGGGCACTACGTGAGCCACGTCCACCTACACCCATAGCAGATCCTTCGACTTGGCACACCTACGCCCAGAGGTTATATGACGTCCCAGGACAGCCACCATTACCGATTCCTTCCACACCACGTCCGGTAATATCCACCCTCTTCACAGCAGGCATGGTACGACAGGCCATCCATAGGCTATAGCATGGCCGTTCAGCAGACCACACGGGGTTACAAGGAGAGCACTTTATATACGCAGCAGATGTAGTTTCCCACTTGATCGCCCATCTCTTCAACCGTGCTTTGGTTGAGGGATTACCCGACTCATGGACTATGCATACCATTACGCCAATCCATAAGTCCGGCGATATGATGGACCCAGGGAACTACAGGACTATTATGATAGGTCATATCCTGGCCAAGATGTATGGGGCAGTACTAGAGGCAGAGCTCAGTACACACGCTGAGGCAGCGGGGATCAGAGCACCCGGCCAGGCAGGCTTCCGCCGCACTTTCTCCACCATCGACCACATCTTCGTGCTTCGTTGCTTGATTGAGAGCGCGAAGGCGAGGAAGCAGAGACTATACCGTTGCTTTGTGGATTTCCGCAAAGCCTTCGACATGGTCCCTCGAGAGAGACTACTACGGAGGCTCCAGGAGTTACAGCTTCCATCAGACATGCTATGGGCCATCCATGCTTTGTATGCACGAGTCACAGGCAGGGTACGCTGCCCCGGCGGTCTATCAGACAGCCCTGTTAGCACCATTGGTGTGAAACAAGGTTGCCCTCTCTCACCCACTCTCTTCGGTCTCTACATCGACGAGATCACGGAGTATATACAGCGAGAAGGAGGGCGAGGAGGAGACCTCGGAGGTACGCCAGTACATATCCTATTATATGCTGATGACATTGTCCTTCTCTCAGAGTCACAGGAGGGGTTGCAGTCACATTTAGAGGCGCTCGATACCTTTTGCATGGAGAGAGGACTCACAGTGAACCTTGGCAAGACCAAGGTCATGATCTTCCATACCTCAAGGACAGTACGCCATCGCGCCTCTTTCACAGCAGCTGGAGGACAGATAGAGGTAGTGGACTCCTACGTCTACCTAGGTATCACCTTCTCGAGCAGCACAGGGGTATTCTCCATGGCACAGGCTGCGAGAGATAGATTGACGCGAGGTTATGCGGCACTTGCAGGATTGGAGAGACGCTGCTTTCAGACACATTTTCAGGAGCCCCGGACTAAGGGGTGGCTCTTTGACACTCTAGTGACACACGCATTGATGTACGCAGCAGCAGTATGGGCACCAGGGATCACAGAGGCGATGTGGACGCAGATTGAGAGGCCCCAGATCACCATGATATCACGCTTGCTGCGCAGCAAGCCCTCCGTTCCACATGACATTATACGAGCTGAGCTTGGCACACCACCGATGCTAGTGGAGGCCCTCTTCCAGTTGGTGACCTTTATTCTGAGAGTCAGAGAGCTCCCCCCTAGCCGACTCACCACGCTTGCATTTGAGAGCTCTAGACATTTGGCAGAGACAGGGCATGTGAGAGTATCGTATGCACAGACTTACCGATGGTTAGCAGACCATGGCATGAGCATTACGGATCTCCCCCCTTTTCAGTATGACCTCTCTTCCCCCCACATTACCCTCTCTCGTTCGGAGAGGAATAGGATCATCCGTCAGGACCTACTACAGATACACGTCAAGGAGACATGGATAGCACCACGGGAGCCTCTTCCCACAAAGAGGCAACACTACAGAGAGCACTTCCTGACTGTGACAGCGGATGGTTTCATTCAGAGACCACGATACATGGATACATATATGGCACCAGCTTAGAGAGTGGCCATTGGGCAGCTCAGAGTATCATCACACCAGCTCGAGATTGAGATTGGGCGAGCCACACATACCCCCAGGGATGAGCGATTATGCAGGATATGTAGAGAGGAGGTGGAGGACGAGGAGCACTACACATGTAGATGCCAGGCATATGAGGACATCAGAGACCGCTACCCACATCTCTTCAGGGGGCCTAGAGAGATCAGGGCTTTATTGGGGACAGAGGACCAACGCCCTCTAGGTCGTTTCCTAGTAGAGCTCCAGCACCGCCGCGCATCACTCCTCCAGCAGCAGATGGAGATACACCTGGCCCCCCCCCCCCTCAGACTTATATTACAGATTTTTTCAGACCCACATACACTCGAGGGCCCAGCTCAATGCGGGGTGTCACATTACACAGAGCAAAGGAGCTTAGACGACAGCGTCGACAACCGAGACCCCTTGTCCGGAGAGCTCGTCCACATCAGAGAGAGAGATTCAGGCGATTCACGCACGCCATGACATGGAGATACAGAGACGTCAGCAACGCACCCCTATCGATTTGGACGCCCAGAGCATTTTGAGGATCGCCATGATGCCTTACCCACCGATGCATTATATCCTACACCCACTCCAGGCATTTAGGGGGTTGTGATACCATCGAGCCTCCCCTCCCTATGCATATCATATTTGTATCTCACCCATTGAGCATATAGAGTGCATACCCATAGCACCCCACACCCTTGATGCCAGCTACTATCCCTCCTTTTATACCCGTTTGCAGTACTCACACTTTATTTTCGTTTTGGATCACAGTGGATTGGATCATACTGATGTATATGTTTTGTCTCATAGGCCGATTTTGGCCTCTAATAGACGTTAAAAAGTCTTTCTTTCTTTCTTTCTCTCTCTCTATCTCTCTATCTATCTATCTATCTATCTATCTATATATATATATATATATATATATATATATATATATATATATATATATATATATATATATATATATATATATATATATATATAGATAGATCTTTGTGTCGCGATATACCTTTTATTTCATTTCATCCTCTACACAGGGTTACTAAACTTGTACACGGTTTTTGTCTCATAGGCCAAGTTTGGCCTTCAGAAGACGTTAATATGACTTTCTTTCTCTCTCTCTCTCTCTCTCTCTCTCTCTCTCTCTCTCTCTCTCTCTCTCTCTCTCTCTCTCTCTCTCTCTCTCTCTCTCTCTCTCTCTCTCACACACACACACATCTCAATGTATCTCTCTCTCTAGATTCTGAAATCTAGTGGACACCAAAGCCTAATGCTCACGAAATCAAAGTATGAGACTCATGGGGTAAGGGTGAAGATTGAAGCTTCAAGGTTGAAGGCTATGCTCATTGCTATGCTTATTATGCGTGTTGAAATCAATCAGTCACGAAATTGGGGGGAGGAAACATCCATCGGCAGCATATTACGTGTTTTATCAGATATTAATTTTGAAACAATGCGACCACGAATTTTACACACCGGACGGAACCAGATGCACCGTATGGGATGAATCCAAAAAACGTAAGGTGCATAGTACCGGATCTGCTATGCATTCGATTTTTCTTTTACTCTAGTAGTCACATTTTCTTTTTTAGTACGTGGAAATTAAATACAAAAAGACTTCTACACAGAGTACCAAAAACAACACTTTACTTTTTGTTTTGTAAAAAATAATGCATTTACTCAAGTTAAAAGTAATAGACATATCATCTTTTAATAGTGCAAAAACAAAAATCAAGTTTCTAACAACATTTGGCACATAAAGAGAACTTCATGCGGTTGGTTTGCTCACCACTCATAGTCTTCAACAAAATTGTTCCTATGCCACAAACTTGAAGAATCTGGGTATTAGCACAAGTAACCATCAAGTCGATTTTGGAGATTAGATGGACGAAAACAAGGTAAAATCCAAAGTGGTATGCTTAGAAGCACCACTATCAAACATAGAAGAAACAAACTTATGATACAAGTCTTTATCAACTATGGAAAATACATAATCTTAATCATTGTCGTTAATAGTGTTTGAACTCTAAACTTGTTTATCAGATGCATGATCATTGTCATGATCTATTGTATTACCATAATCTTTCTTTAGTTTCGCTAATCTAAGCATGCATTAATATATATAAATGATCAAGTTTCTTACAATAGAGAAAATTACCTTTTTCCTAAGTTTTCTTCTTATCATTGGATTTTGATTATTCAAAATCTTTGAGATCACTTAGATCTTTATCATGATGGAAGTTAGAATTAGAATAAGAGGTAGAACTCTTTTTACCTTTGCCATTTGTTCCTCTTCCCTTTTCCTTAGTAGTCAAGGCTAGGTCTTGCACAGATTCTTGCACATCTAAATTGATCCTCGATTGTTCTTCCTAGAGTTAAAAAAAAACTGCAATTTCTAAACGTGACCTCAGCATCAACGATGAAGAAAGTTGTGTGGGAGGATACATCTGATTTAGGCAAAGAATTGAGCGTTATTCTTACAAGTTCCTCATCATCTATGAGAAACATCTATGTTTACCAACTTGTATTCTCGTTAGGTGTTCTTGGATTGAACTACCTTCTTCCACTTTAAGGTTGTGTAATTGTCTCTTCAAATATTGCTTTCTAGTAATATCATGTGAATAGAAGAGATCTTCAAGTCTATCTCAAGCTTCCTTAGTTGTAACGCATGGACCTATATGAGCTATCACAAGCCTCTTTACAAAAAGAGCTATGAAAGCCAATGCTTAAGCATCTCTAGAATTTCATCTACGTTGATTTTGAGAAACATGACCGCCAAAAACTTGAGTAGATCTAGGTGGGGTTTGTGTGCTAGAAGTGGAAGTAGAAGCTTCATCAAATGTGACTCCTCTTATTCTTCCCTTGAGAGGTGTAGGTCTAAGTCCTTGAGGGAGGTAAGTCAATGTCACATAGTCCCACAAATCTTTTGCTATCAAAATATTTTTTACCATGAAACTCCAATATGCATAATTGAGCTTCCCTCAAGTTTGCCATCACTAGGTAAGATACCTAGCATATTGCTTTGATCAAACATAGGGGTAGATACTAGATAAGCTCGGTAGACAAGACAGATTTTAGATTCCCAAAGCACTTACCTAGAAACTTTACCTCAGCTAACTATTCTTGCACAAAGCAAGTCTTACGTTGCAGAAAAAAAGTGTAAATGTCACAATTGGTGGCCAAGATGCTTACTAGAAACTAAGCAGGATGAATCAAATGCTCACTCTAGATGTAGAATGCTTAAAAATGTAGGTTAGGGCTCGAGTACTGTCAGTACTAGACTAGAATCCTATTAGAGCATAATGAGCATGGATCTTGTATAGGCAAGCCTAAAACAAGACAAGATCTAGATGTACTAATTACAAAATTTAGATAACAAGATGACAAGATCTGGATCGATCATCTTCAACCAAAACCAAGATGCTCTCGATTTATTTGTGTGTGCAAGAATCTCTATAACTACCTGCTGGGTGCAATTTATGCAGAGCAAACAGAGAGCTGCTGAGCACAAAGTGTGTACACAGAGCAACACATGCAGCTGGACTCAGAGAGTAACAGAGGACTACTTGATTCACATAGAGAGCTAGATGCATACCCAAGCTTGCTCGCAGAGCTGGGACAGTGTAGGAGCAGCTGGACATGATAATAGGCTGCTAAACTGTGATAAAAAAGCAGCTAGGCAGTGAATAACGGTGACAGAAAGCTGGACAGACATATAATGCTTGCCGCTGGATGTACAGAGATGATCACAAGAGCTAGATGCATATCTTCAAGTGTAGGTGCAAGGAAACTTCAGTGCTAGGCAAAGAATATCAGTACTTCTAACACTTGATCTCTGACTCACATAAGTTGCAAACTCCCTCCAAGAATGTAGAAGCCACCTTCACAAGAGCATGAGTGTAAGCCCTCTCCGAAATTGTGCGTACAAGAGTCTAGCCATGCTTTATATAGATTTTGAAGCTCCACCAAAAGCACTTGAAAAAGCGATACAAAACTTCAACAAATCTGATTGCCAACTTTTTCGTTAATAATTGATGATGTGTCTATTTTTATGACATGGCATTTGTAAGATGATGTGGGAAATCTTGCTTATGTGACAAAAATAGGCAGAAGGGCTGAGGATAATGATATGTGTCACTTAGCATTGTCTTTAGACTTTGACCAAGATTATTGACTTTTGCTGTTGTTTGTAGTTGCCTTTTCCTCCACAGAGGCTGAGTATAGATCCCTAGCACAAGTAACATGTGGCTAAGGAAATCATTAGATGACTTGAATTTATGGCACGATCTCCGCAAGCCTTGTCCGACTACACCCATTGAGGACCCACACAACTGGCAAGATTATGCAACACAATTATATGATGTGCCTCAACAACCACCCATCCCACAGCCACTTGAGCCTCGACCCACACACTCCTCTTTCTTTACTACATCGATGGTGGAGAGGGCCATACGTCGTATGCAACACAGGCGGGCTGCCGACCATACTGGTTTACAAAGCAAGCACCTCATCTACGTTGCCTCCACTATAGCCTCGTTGATTGCACATGTCTTCAACCGGGCTATAGGGGAGGTCTCCCGGAGTGGACAAAGCATATTATCGTGCCTATCCACAAATTTGGAGACGCTCTAGATCCGGGTACCTACAGGACTATTATGATTGGCCACACAATGGCCAAGTTATATGGTGCAGTTCTTGAGGCAGAGCTTAGCTGATACGCAGAGGCAGAGGGCCTCTGAGCACAAGGCTTCAGACGAGCTTTCTCCACTATCGACCATATCTTCATCCTGCATTGTCTCATTGATGGGGCAAAGGCAAGGAAGAAGAGGCTTTATTTTTGCTTTGAGGACTTCCGCAAGGTTTTTGATACAGTCCCACGTGAGGCGGTTCCGATGGTTACTGAGCCTTGGGATCCCGACATAGATGATATGGGCCATCTACACTCTCTACGAGAAGGCGTTTGGTCGAGTTCGATGCCCGGGAGGTTTATCAAAGCCCATTGCTAGCACCATTGGTGTTAATGAAGGTTGTCCACTCTCCTCAACACTTTTTGGGCTTTACATTGATGAGATCTCCGATTATATCCTACGAGTAGGCAGGGAGGGGGGCGACCTGGGAGGATGATGTTGTTTTGATTTAGGCAGGGAGGGGGGCGACCCCAGTTCACATTCTTTTATATGCAGATGATGTTGTTTTGATTTTAGAATCACATCAAGGGCTCCAATGCCACCTCGGAGCCTTGGATGATTTTTGTTCACATAGAGGATTGGTTGTGAACCTTGGCAAGACCAAGGTCATGATCTTTCACACATCAAGTGGAGTGGGGAGTGAAGCCATCTTCACCATTGCAGGAGGGCACGTCGAAGTGGTTACTTCATACATCTACTTGGGAGTTACTTTCACCACTCTACCAAGACCTTTCACCATGAGGCAGGCAGCTATTGGCAGACTCACCCGAGGGTATGCAGCCCTGGCCATGCTAGAGCGGAGCTGCCACCAAGCACACTACCCGGAACCCCGCACGAAGGGGTGGCTTTTCAACACACTAGTCATCCCCACCTTCATGTATTCACTGATAGTATGGGCACAAAGCTTGACGGTCGATCAGTGGGCACAGATTGAGAGGCCACAGGTATGTATGATCTCATGCTTGTTTCATTGCATGCAGACCATACCACATGACATCATCCGAGCAGAGCTCTCTACACCGCCCATGGTCCTCGAGGCACTATTCCCAACATTGAGTTTCATTCAGAGGATGAGGGAGTTGCCACACGATAGACTCACTCATAGAGCTTTTGAGGCTGCTATACAGTTATCTCAAAATGGGCATGATAGAGCTTGGTACTCACAAGTCACAACTCGGTTTGCGACACATGGGCTTGATATGGAAAGTTTGCCACCTTTTCAGTACGACTCGGACTCACCTTACTATCACCTCTCTCGCAGCGAGAGGAATCTAGTGCTCCGACATGGCTTATGGAGGCTCTACATTGGGAGAGTATGGAGATCACCCAATTTAGAGGGGAGGATGTCAGACTACAAAAACCAGTTTCTCACCATTATGTCTGATGGATTCATACAGAGACCAGTTTCTCACCATTATGTCTGATGGATTCATACAGAGACCACACTATATGGACATCTACATGCCACAGAGTTCACAAGTAGCCATTGGCGCACTCTTACCACTCACACAAAGCTACACAGGTGGAGAGGAGACAGCTACAGCTCACTGATTTTTTCCATAGGTCTAGAGTCCCCTCCCCACCTAATTCCCGTGAGGAGTGACACTACAGTAGGCTGAGATGAGTCGAGCTAAACGACGACCACAAGTCACAGCGGTCAGAGGAGTGAGGCTATACCATCACCAGATAGAGGAGATTCGAGCCCGACATTGCGAGGCGATTGCGGAACGAGTAGCCCTGATGGGAGCAGATCCTATAGCTTTCATATATGCAGCTCTAGCACCTTCTCCACGGTCCACCTATGTATCACATCCCCCACCCCTCTATTACCACTGGATGGAGCTAGTAGACACATGCATCTTCATGATTGTATTGCCCTCAGCATATAGACATGCATATACCCCCAGAGATAGGGCTCCATCAGCATTAGTATTTTACCACACATGTTTGAGACTAGATTGTATTAGTTTTTTATGATCTTGTTTTACTTTTGTGACAGCTGGATGACATCCGCATCATGTATCTTATGTTTTGTCTCATAGGCCGACTTTGGCATGTCATAGACGTAAAAACTCTCTCTCTCTCTCTCTCTCTCTCTCTCTCTCTCTCTCTCTCTCTCTCTCTCTCTCTCTCTCTCTCTCTCTCTCTCTCTCTCTCTCTCTCTCTCTCTCTCTCTCTCTCTCTCTCTCTCTCTCTCTATCTATCTATCTATCTATCTATCTATCTATCTATCTATCTATCTATCTATCTATCTATCTATCTATCTATCTATCTATATATATATATATATATATATATATATATATATATATATATATATATATATATATATATATATATATATATACTCGATCCAAATGTCAGTTATAATTATTACATTGGGATATAGACATAGCTAACGAAGCTCATTTATTTTTTATTCTTCAAACAATGGATCGGCCCCAAGAGATTCACGAGATGCACTTCAAATTGCTAGCAACAACACCCTGTGCAACCATAATCCCCTCTTAGTTGAAGAGATTCTTTACAAGTTGTTAGCAAGAGAACTTCATAAGATTTCCATGATAAAAAGCGAGCACGGCTACCTTCTTTGGGAGACAGAAAGGCAAGAGGTAACGATAACAAGAGCAGCGGTAAGAATTGCATGCCTGGGGCCACTGTTCGCTTATACAAAGCCAAGGCTGACTCAAGCACGTTGTTTAGCCATCCAAGCTGAGCGTTCCACCCTCGTTTATTAATGTCTTCTTCGTCATCCACAGCTTTAGCTCCCACGCACTTAGTCTTGCCAGCCTCGCTGCTTCGAGAGGGCTTATCATTCTTTTCTCCGTCACTTTCATCGGATGTAGACATGTCATAATGGCTCTTCGAAAGCGCTCGTTTCCAGAACATTGATAGATACCGTCGAGTTGAGTTGATCGAGGCATTTTCCAATATGCGTCGAGAGTCTGCAAATAAAAAAGAGTACTTAAACAAAAAGATACTCAAAATCACAAGCAGACGCATGTCATGTGCAGACACGAGAAAAATGCATGCACATCAGGAGAGCAAGAAAAAAAGAGAGAGAGAAGGAAGATGTGTGTTAGAGAGAGAGAGAGAGAGAAAGAGACTGCATATAAAACAGCAAGCACAAAAAAAAAAAAAAAAAACAGAAACAGATGCAAAGAGGTAAACAACAGAAGTTGAACACCTAAGAAGGCGAGGAGCTTGGATGCTGCTTCTTTCATTTGATCTGCCACAGTGCTTTCTTAGCTGCTTGTGCACTCCACAAGCATAGTCTTCTACGTCGAGACAACTCAAAATCAAAGCTTTAGTTATTTTGTTAAAATCAAATTTGTATTTTTTGCTCTCTTTTTAAACAGAGACCCCCCAAACAACTATTGGCAAAAATCAAGTACGTGAAAACTCCATCATAACACTTTTTTTTTTAAGGAGTTTGGTTTTAAGGCTTCCCTTACACCATACGCTTTATACGTTCTCTCACCTTTATGTTCAAATTGTACATCTCTTTTTTGGTATGTCTCGCTACATTCAAACCAAGACGGCTGAAGATGTCATATGTATTACCGATAAAAAACTAAATATTTTGTTCTAAATAGATAGAACAACATAAAAAGTTGTAGTCAGATATAATAAAATAATTACTCATGTAATTAAAGACAATATCATCGAAAGGAAGAAAAGGTGTATATAGTATATCACACATAATGTGCATAAGAAATTCAATACAATGTATAACATTTATTTTAACAACATGAAATACTAAAAGTTTAGATAATTAGTTAAAATCAATCATGAAAAATACATTAATAATTTTATCCATCATATACATTAAACATAAAACAATTAAATAAATATAATCAAATAATACATCACGAATTAAATAGTATTTAAAATAAATAAAAATAATAATTTCATATTCATTCTATCAAATAAAATGTAGGACAATAAACATAGCTCACAAAGATATAAGATTCTTTTAAGAGGAAGAGACTTACAAAAACCAATGGAATCATTTTGCTAAAAATTGTACACTAACAACCATGTGGAAAACACTTGCAATTAAAAATGGAATCATTATATTTTTTTTTTTTAAGGTTTAAATACATTTTGATGTAAGTATGTAGCCTCATATGTCCACTCACTCATGCAAAGAATATACACCCTAGTCACCAAAGCATAGGGATCAAAATTTTCCTGGTTGGAGAATGAATTTATGTAATTTGGATCGTACACACCTAGGAACATTGGCTATATTTGTCCGAGCCCACCTAACCTAATGGCTGATGTCTTGAAGCTGTGGGAGGAAGTCCTTAGTTCAAGTCTTGGTTGGACATGTCCATGAGTCTCTCATGATGATGGATGCCTCTACCTTACGAGGTTGGGTGTGTGCGTGTGTATTTCCAATTCATTGTACTATTAAAAAAAAAACATTGGTTATATTTCTAGTATATCTAGCCTTTTCCTTCTCTCCTCATTGGTGGTTGCCTTTTACATTAATAAGTGAATGGCATCAACCAATTATGATGGTTCATGTTCAAGTTGTAGACCTACTCTCACAATCGATGTATCGACATCAAGCAAAACTATCCATACACAATACAAATGTTGAAATCCTTGAAGCAACCAATCGGTGGTATGAAGAATGCATGTTGCAACATGGAAGTACATGAATCCACAACAAGAGATAGAGCAAGCACACACATAGTCACCAACACACGCATGCATAGGCACTCACGAGTAGATAAGAGGAAAGTGATCCAAGAAGCTATCTATTGCTCAACAAATGAGTACCAAGTTCATACAAGCTCAAAGATCAACAAGCTAACCTCATACAAGGTAAAGCCCAACAAATGAAAGTTATTTCACTTCTATACACTTTAGAAGAGCTCTATCCAAACTATAATGTTTGGCCTAAACTAAAAATTATTATCTAGAAGCTATTCAAAGGTTGAAATTAAATTTGAAAAAATGCAAAAATTGTTGTGGAGATACTAGTTATGTCCATGACATTGAATTACTACTCGATTGTTAGAATGTGGACCTCGTTTATGAGAAAATTAGGATTTTATGTCTAAAATTGGCATTTTTACATTAATGTGGGGGGTTGTGCATGATGTGAGAAATAAAAGAAGATAAAGTTATTTCCATGACTTAAAAAGAGAAGAAAATTATTAGAGGTGGATTGTGGAAATATTCATTGCAGGAATACTTAGTGCAGTGCATGGGTATCTGGCTTGTGTCTGACACATGACTCTCTATTGCTCAAGAAATGAGTACCAAGTTCATACAAGCTCAAAGATCAACAAGCTAACCTCATACGAGCTAAGCCCAACAAATGAGAGCTCTTTCACTTTTATTCACTTTAGAAGAGCTCTATCCATGCTATAGTGGCTGGCCTAAATTAAAAAGTATTATCTAGAAACTATTTCAAGGTTGAAATGAAATTTAAAAAATACAGAAATTGGTGTGAGGATACTAGTCACATCATGAAGTTGAAGTACTACTCGGTTGTTAGAATGTCATCCTTCTTTATGATAAAATTAGGGTCTTATGTCTAAAATTGGCATTTTTACATTGATTTGGGGAGTTGTGCATGATGTGAGAAATAAAAGAAAACAAGGCTACTTCCATGAATTATAAAGAAAAGAAAGTTATTAGGGGGTAGACTATGGAAGTAATCATTGGGGGACCACTTAATGTAGTGCATGGATAGCAGGCAATTTCTATTTGATGTAGGACTTTGTAGGATGGCCCTATGAATGCAACCTTAGATGCACTTATTGAAAAACATGAGAAAGATGTAGGTCTTGAGTGATGTGCTCAAGGGTTCTTTGATGAAGCAGATGTCTAAGCTATGGGACTGGGATTTTTTTCTCCCTTTTTTTTCTAGTGGGTGAACACAAGATAGGAAATATTAAAACTGATGATGTGCCTCCCTCCTCCTTGTTGATTCTCAAGCTAGAAACTATGTGGTAAAGCCTGATGCTTGACCATACACCTCGCCATCACCATGAGTGACATGTTCTTCCATTCAGCAATGCCATTTTTTTGAGGTGTATACAGCATTGTACACTGATGTTTTATCCCACATTCAACAAGAAATGCATTAAAATCAGAAGACATATACCCCCCTCGATCAGAACGGAGGGTGCTCATTTTACATGCTGACAAATTTTCAGCCAAAACCAAAAACTATTTGAAGCACATAAACGCTTTGGACTTTGCTTTCAATGGATATACCCATGCATGCCTTGAAAAATCATCGATGAAAGTCACAAAGTAAAAAGAGTACCCAAAAGAAGGTGTCTACATAGGACCACAGATATCACTATGAACAAGCTGCAATTTTTGAGTAGCTGAAATTGAACCATCTTTTGGGAAGGAGAAATGCTGCATTTTGCCCAAAATATAGCCTTCACATACATGTTTACGAGGTGCCTCAAGTTTGGGCAAAGAGGACACCATTATAGATTTCTGTAGGTGTAGCAAACTAGCAAAATTTAGATGATCAAAGCGTGCATGGCAAAGATTTGCATATGACATAGCCTAAGAATCTTGAACTACACATGTTGAATCATTCACAGATTTTGCATAATCTATGAGCTTATACAACCCACAAGATAAAATGCCAGAAGCAATAATGATATGACCATTTGATAGATCATGAATTGTACATCTGTCATCAATAAATTTCATGACCAAGACAATATTGGCTAATGCTGAAGATAACATAATTTTCTTGATCCCTGGTACAAGTAAAGCATCTGACAATGTAAAAGAACTACCATTAGGAGTAGTCAGAATGATCTTGCCAACTCCCATAAGAGGATAAGAGGAGTTGTTGGCACATATGATAGTATTCCCTGTAGGGACCGTCTCGAGTGAAGTGAAGAAACTAAGTTGGGAGGTAATATGTTTGGTTGCCCCACTATCAAAGTACCAAACATCTGATTCTATTGTAGACATAGATTGTTCATGAGAAGATGGGTCATAACTGCAATGGTAAATGCCCATTCTTCATTCCGCACAAGATTAGCAGACTCTATTTTGGGTGTAGAGGCCTCTGCAACAACCATTCTGGCCTCTTCCTTACCTCTTTAGCACCCAATTTTGGACAACTCTTTATGACATGATCATTTCATTTACAATATTTGCAAAAAAAAATTTGTTTTTCTGTTTTCTTCTCGTCTTTGTCATCCTTCTTTGATTGTGTAGAATTAGCATATTTCTACTTACTAATAGAAGAGCTCCATTTAGAATTGCCCTTTTGACTAGCCAAGAAAGCTTGATCTGCAACATGCATAATGGAACTATTCTGCCTAGACTAGTCTTCCTGCAACAAAACAGAGACTAACTCCTCAAATATTAAGGCATTTGGATTGCCTTTCATCATCAAACAAAGGGTAGAAGCAAAACTCTGATATGAATCAGGAAGACCATTCAGAATAGTTTGCAGAAGTGAACTATTAGGCAGGACTTCATCAACAAAAATCAATTGTCCCTTCAAATCTTTGATCTTTGTCAAAAAATTGTCCATGGAATCTCCTTCATTCATATGCTCACTCTCCAACTATTTTCGGAGATAAGCAACACGAGCCTCATTCCTTGTCTCGTATAAAGTGGTAAGTGTATCTCTTCAACACTGTCTGTATCACCTTCAACAACTATATTTGCAGGTGTAATAGGACGTTTTTCAGGAAGACCATTCAGAATAGTTTGCAGAAGTGAACTATTAGGCAGGACTTCATCAACAAAAATCAATTGTCCCTTCAAATCTTTGATCTTTGTCAAAAAATTGTCCATGGAATCTCCTTCATTCATATGCTCACTCTCCAACTATTTTCGGAGATAAGCAACACGAGCCTCATTCCTTGTCTCGTATAAAGTGGTAAGTGTATCTCTTCAACACTGTCTGTATCACCTTCAACAACTATATTTGCAGGTGTAATAGGACGTTTTTCAACACCCTACATAATATTCCACAGTCCTTTTGCAACCAACACATGAAGCATCATATAAGCCCATAAAGGGTAATTGGTATCGTCCAACTTATCCTCAATAGCCAACATACGGAATACATCACTGCTTTCATCCATGGCCAATGACTAAAATACCTTGATGCAAAAAAATGATTGTATCTCAAAAAGTTGAACAAAACTACCCTATCAAGTTTTGCTAAACCTGTAGTAGAATTTGAGATGCTTATACTAGCAAACCAAAACCTGTATATATCTTTGGCACAAAAAGACAAAATTACCCGCACAAGCACTGTGATAGTGCGTTTAGAGGCCAAAACGAGCTTAGATTGTGATTTTGACACCACATAGCGAAGTTATTTTGATCTCCTATTGACCCTGAGTATGCTCACCAAATTTTGTGCGATTCTAAGACTGTGACCAGAGGGGTGCTAGCGATGCCCTAGATGAAGCAACGACCTGCTTTGATACCAATTGTTGGGGTTCGAGGTCTACAGAAGCATGTGAACTACACAATGAATAAGAAGAAGCTTGGAGCACAACACACAATACTGAATGTATTACCACTAGGTGTTAGGGTAAAGATAAGCACAAGGAAGAAGAAGAATCTTGGAGCACAAAGATAAGTAGCCCGTTAGGGTAATAGGCATATATACAAGCCAAGGGAAAAAAAACCTCCTAAAGAGGGAAAAAAGTGCCTTGACGGTCCTAGAGTGTTAACACACATCACTGCCTAAATATATCAACACGGATAAAGTTCATCACTTACAACACCTCAAATTCTATTTTTTGAAATGTAGAGAGTATTGATTGTGTTTGACTCCGGCAAGATCCATTTTTTGCAGTTTTGTGTGGTAAATTGTTAGGACATATTATTTCAAGACAAGGTATCCAGGTAGATCCTGATAAAGTTAAAGTTGTCCTCAACGCTCCTCTACTAAAAAGTCCAAAAAATGTCCTTTGTTTCTTGGTTCAAATTTGGTGGCATGTTCACCACGTGTGCTGGTTACCACATCTCAAGATTCCCTGTAATTTCTTAACTAATGTTGTCACACATGATTTTCATTGGTCCGTGAACTGTCATGCATGTTTTACATGGCTCAAAACATTATTAACCCAAGCATCTATTTTGCAAGATCCTAATTGGTATTTTCCCTTCCATGTCTTTGTGGATGCATTTTATATTGCCATAGGTAGTAGTTTGATGCAAGTTATGACAAATGGTATTGTCTAGTTTATTAGGCAAGCCACATCTGGCCCCAACTGAACAACATTATTTGGCAAGTAAATGGGAATGTTTAGACCTTATTTATTCAATGAATAAATATTAACATATATCTTAGGTAAAAAAATGTATTGTCCAGTGGATCACTCAGCCCTTGCTTATCTAGTTTTACAGTATAATTTGGACAATAGGTTAGCCCATTGGGTGATGTTAGTCTAAGAATTAGAGTATGATGTTATTGATCGTTTTAGTTCATCCCATGCTATAGCCGACTTCTTTTCTCATCTAGACTCAGGAGAAGCTCCCATTGGTGTTGATGATTCTTCCCCTACCAATTATACCTCTCAACCAAGCCCTCCTCCTATTCCTTGGGACTTATCCATCTCTTTTTATGATACCCTCGTTACATTCTTAACTACTAGTTGTCCATCGTAGTAATTATGCATCATTGCACAAAAGAAATTATCCCTTTATAGTCATCGATTTCGACTCATTGCGGGCTACTTATATTATTATGACCAGTCCAGTGCTTTGCTTCAATGTGTTCCAGTACATGAAGTACCCTCTGTTCTAGTCCTCGCCCACACTCACCCGACTGGTGATCATTCTTCTGCTGATATCACCTTAAAAAAGTTACTACATAGTGGAGTTTTGTGGCCTAGCATGCAACATATTCTTGGGATCCTTGTCAAAGAAGATGTCAACATATTCCAAATACACACTTTCCCCTCCAACTTGTTATGTCATTAGACATCTTCAAAAATGGGGGCTAGATCTTATGGGTCCTATTAAACCACTAGCTATATCCACCAATAATCATTATATTCTTACATGTACTGATTATGTGACTCGTTGGACCAAAAGCCTGTGTGGTGAAAACTATGACGACTACTATGGTTGCATGTTGTCTCACTCGAGAAGTTTTCCCAATACTTGGATTGCCTTTGGAAATTGAATCCAACCACGGTACTCACTTCATGAATGATTTGATTATGACTCTCACCGTTGATTTTAATATTATTCATAAATATAGCACCCCATATTACCTGCACACTAATGGATCGGAGGAAAGTATCAACAAAACATTATTCACCATGCTAAAGAAATTAATCCATGATTTTCCCAAATGATGGGACCAATTACTCCCCTCTATTATATGAGATTACCAGACTACTTATAAAGTGGCTATGAGATTTACTCCTTTTAAGTTAGCTTATATATCAGAAGCCATCCTACCAATGGAGGATGTTGTTCTTAGTCTACGAGTGGCCATTGAGCATAAATTGCTTGTAGCACGTTCACTCCACCACCACGTTCACTCCACCACCACTACGAGCATAAATTGCTTGTAGCACGTTCACTCCACCACCACTTGGATGTCCTTCATGCCCTTGATGAAGAATGATTTGAGAGCTTTTTGATTATGCAAGAATTGCAAATAAGCAAGTGCATACCCATGATCGATTTTTCGAAACACCTTTTTATTTGGAAGGCCAACATGTGTTGTTTTATAACACAAAAGCTCACAGAGTGGCCAAAAAATTTAAAGTGTAGTGGTCCAGACCATATCATGTTTCTACCCGATTGGGAGTGACCACTTTTGGTTGGAAACTTTGATCGGGGTATCTTTATGACTTCTCGTCAATGGTTTGAAATTATGGCCTTTTCGATTGGCCGATGACACGTGGCCATGTACACTTTAATGTGGCTGCCCACGATTGTATGTCTGTGCTCATGATTTTCATGGCTCTTATTTTTCAAACCATAACATGAATAATGATTCTCTAACGACATTTATAAATGTACTCTTCGACTCTTTTCCCTAATCTTACTTTAGCCTCATTACCATCTTACTCTTTTTCATACCATCTTCTATAAAGTCTTTTTGTTAGCAAACTCTATGTGCACCATCGAAGCTTTAGCACCTATCAAACCTCTTAACATGGCCATGGATGATCCCACTTCATCTTTCCTCAACCAGTGATGTTTACGATCGTTCCCATTGTTGTAGTGGGATATCATTGTGCCTCATCCGGATGCCATCACTATCATGAGAGCCATTGTGGAAAGTCCGGTCTCTAACATCATCTGGCAGGTCCCTATCAAAGGCATTCTCCATGTGATCATTACTCGAGGTAGCATGCAAGTTCATGCTACCTAATGATGACCCGACTACAATCAAACCCTTGTCAGCACATGCCATGTCGAGATTGTTCACCAAGCACAACTCAAATGAATATGTCATCTCTATGAGGCTCAAGCTTGAATGTCTATCCTGCATTTTCGTGTTGTCACATTGAATCTGGAACACAAGTCGTATGACATTTCACAACAATTTTATTTTCTTATCAAACTAGTTGTCATCTTCATAAAGAGAGTCAGTTGGTCACTCGACATATTGCCAAGAATGTCACGATGTGTTCTCATCTACCCTACATTTTCTCCATTCCTTTTTGTTGTGTCTCCATACAACAAGACTAAGGAAAATTAAATAATATAACTAGCCTAGTCCACAAGGGGTGAGAGATGCACCTATCCACCCAACCAACTATATACCTCAAGGCCAAGGGGGAAAATGTAAGGAGATCTTGCCAAATGGCCCCTCCACATGGATGATAATCCAAGGCCTTCTAACCTTGGAAGTCACATGAAATCACAAGGTCCTCACATGGCTCTCACATGGATTCTAAAAGGATTTCTCCCAAACTTGTATGTACAAATCCAAAGGCTTGAGAGGCCTCCCTAAGGGTTAAATACCATACCCTTAGGAAAAATCAATAATAAGGGTCGAAACCATTCAATTGTGTCCCATGATCAATCCTATCAAACATGGTCTTCATCTCTTTGATTCACCTTTTTATCATAAGGGGATTCTATCCCAGACAAGATCTAAAAAGAGGGGAATCCACTTGTGGGTCAATCCCTACCCAATTCATTATAAATCCCATCTAGCTTTGCATGAAGTAGGTGGATTCTAAGACTCTCCAACTAATTTGCTATGTAGATCTCTTTTTATGAACTACTTGTGCATGGACCTAGCAAAATAGAGATATCTTATTACTTTCAGAATTTGAGAAGTTCCTTAAGGTGAGGTTGACCAAAACATCCAACTTAGATGTTTTTGAATATGTTCCACTTCTTAGCCAACATCTTTTGATCTCCTTTCCCAATTATAGGACTACCATGTCCCATTGGGCATTAGGAACCAAGGTAGAATGAAGGAGAAGTGTTTCATTTGCTTCTTTGGGCAACCAACTTCAAATGATTTATGTCAAACATTGATCCAGAGGGATCATGACATTGGTCCATAGGGATCATTCTATGTGTGTGAGGGACAAAGGGTAGCTAGCCAAGGTCCCAGGCTTGGGGGATATCCTAAGGTATTCGGTAGTAATGGGGATGAGTGTTGCATGATGGCCACATGGTAGCACTAGATCATTCCATATCATTGCTATTTTTAGAATACAAGAGGGTATATATGGATGAGAGGGAAGTCACACAAACATCATTCAAGTCTTTGCTTACAATTGGTATCCGAGCTTGAGTTTTGGAGTGAGTTTTTTTGCGTATATTTTTTTGTCATTGCGTTTTTCGGATTGATATAGATAATCTTTGCCTTTGTCATTGTTGTCGGACCATCATCGTCGACTTCTAAGCAAACATTTTGAGCAAAAGATTGGAGTAAAGGGGAGCCCATAGGATCCCCCTCTCTGTGGAATGTGACCCACATGCTGCCCACACCTGCCCAAAAGTGAGAGCACTGCCCGCATGCCCACAAGTACTACCCATGCAAGTCGCCAGAGAGGGAGAGGGAGAGAGAGAGAGAGAGAGAGAGAGAGAGAGAGAAAGTAGCGTTCACACTCTTCTTCTCTCTTGTTATGAGAAACTAAGTTCTACTTCTGTATTTATAGGCGACTAAAGTGCATCTCAGAGCAACATATGGGATAAATAGCTCCTACGCGCGTGTTTCTGTCGTGAAGAGAGCTTCTCATAACGAATTTCAAGCTTGTTTTCTTGTTTCCATAGCCATACCTTTTCTATCTCCCTAATTCAAACCACCTCCTTTCACATATCTGACCATATCTTGAGCATCCGACCTTCAAATTTTGAGCTTTTTCTTGTTGTGATAGCTCTCTAAGAGCTCTTTCCAAAGAGTGGCTGCAAGCCCTATTTTGGCTTCAGTCTTACTTATCTTCAGAGCTTGGAGTTTGATCATTCATCGTCAATGACCCTCTTTCGGGCATTTTTTTGAAGCACTAATTATCAGGAGAGTCTTGAAAAGCTATTTGGATGGAGTGTGGACCGTTTCCAGCACCTGCACCCACTTGGCAATCATCTCTTGGACCTCCATATAAGTTTGTTTGTCAACTTAATATGCATTATTGCTTTCTTTTTACATCATACTACATATAACATCTATAGTGTACACATAGTTAGGACCCTGCCTAGTATTGTACGATGCATGTATTCTTATTTGCAAGGATAGGTAAGTATTTTCTTGTAGGTTAGCGAGGAAAGAAAGAGAAATTTGTCTGGGTTTGTAATCCTCTTTGGTCTATTTGTAATTAGATTGTACCTATCAACACCGTTATCACAGAAATTGCTTGTTGACTACTTGGTATAATTTTTTTGACTTTCAAAATTATGACATTATGCTGTCGAAATTTCTAGAAATTAGTATGCATATGCATTAAAGAATACAAAACATACTAAAGTTTCTTGTTTTTATTTGAGAAGAGGCTTGTGATTTGTTTCTTTTCCACCACCACTTACTTATTTAGACATACATAAAGCGTACTATTTGAAAAATAGAAAAAAATATAAAACAAAAAATCATTAATTGACCATCACCATACTCTAGTATGGATTCAGGACCATCATCCCCTTCTAGGAGAGATACAATCATGGAGGAGCACCCCGTAGATCCCATTCAAACCATGAGTAATAGGATTACCAATTTCGAGAGTGCACTTCATGATATCTTGGAACACATGTGTAGTTCCAAGAAAGAGGGAGATGTGCCAAAACATGATTTGCCAGGGATGGACGTAGATGCTCTAGATGAGCTTATAGCTCTAGAAGTCCCTAGAGATAGCATCATAGTCAGAGAGGCCAGATGCCAGCCTAAGGATCTTAAGCCACCTAGACATCATGGTTGGACTAGTGCTAGGACTGCTGATGCTATTGAGCAGTGGCTCAACAAGTGGGAGGAGTGCTTTATCTTGTGTAATATTGTGGACAATAGACACAAGATTTAGCAAGCCATGTATAACCTTATGGACGTCGCCCATAGGTGGTGGTGTAAGATAGAATAAGATAAGAAAGAGCCCCAAACCTGGGATCAGTTCAAAGTCTTGTTCTATAATAATTTTCTACCACCTGATGAGAGATCTAGAGCGCTAGAAACTCGGTTCTTCATTAATCAAAAGAATCAAACCATTCAGGAGTACTCGGATAAATATAGGGAGCTACTTCATAAAGTTCCTGATACTATCCCAGAGTTTCTCTAGGTCCACAAGTTCATTTTGGGACTTAGGGAAACTATTAGACCATTGGTGGGGAAGGAGAGATGTCAGTGCTTGGCACAGGCCATGGAGCTGGCTTTAGTCTATGAGGATGGCCATAAGGGCATAGGCTCCCAGGGTCAGAGGTCCTCATGGCCTAGGGTAAATCGATTCTTCCACACACTTACTCCTAGTTTGATCGATGCACAACCTTCTAGAGAGGCAAAGTAGGTGCATATGATCAAGACAGTTGCAAGAGGTAAGAGAAAAGTGTCTGCTCTAGCTGAGAGGGCTTATAATAAGTGGATACTTACCCCTCAACACAAAGAGAAGGCAATGAGAGAGGGGTTATGCTATGGATGTTTTAGGATAGCACCTGTTCAAGGACTGTCCTAACAAAAAGAAGATAGCAGCCACCATAGTCATAAATCCTACTCAGGTGGGGAGTGATGATGATGAGGACTTTGGAGATTCCCCATCCCCAATGTCATATCCCATAGTGTCCATGACGGTCACAAAGAGGGTCCTGACTGTGCCAGATGTTGTGCTTTCGCTAGCAGCACAGAAAGGATATTAGTTTCCAGATGCAAAACTCATTTTCATGAGGGGAGTCGTGGCAGGATAGCCTGTCAAGGTACTCTTTGACACTGGGTCGACACATAATGTAATTAGTTCCTAACTAGTCGAGTGATTACATCTAGAGACTGTGCAGTCAGAGTATGCCTACACAATAGACTTAGCCAACGGGAAGGGAACTGAAATATGGGATTGATGAGTTGTTGATTTACCCATTCGGATCCAGTCCTATGAGGACAAATTGGATTTCAAGATAGCAAGACTAGCACGTTTGGATGCAATACTTAGTAAGAAGTGGCATGTGAGGAAGAGACTAGTCATTGACTTTGCTTTGCATGTTTATCAGTTTTTGCATGAGGGGAGGCGACTATTGATCCATGGAGAGCTAGATCTCCAAGAGATGCCATTGGTAAATGCTACCAAGTTGCTTAAGATTGATTGTAAGTACATTTATTTTCTTTATTTTATGCATTCATCATGTATTATGATGGATTCATATAGTCATGGAGACTCTAGTTGGAATGCTCCAGCACTTTTAGCGAAAGTGAGAGTAGAATTCCAAGAGTTGTGCTTGAAAGAATTACCTTTAGGTTTGCCTCCTTGCAGGAACATGGAGCATAGAATCGAATTGGTACCGGAAGCGAGTCTGAATGCTCGGCCACCATTTCAAATGAGCTTGTCGGAGGAGAATGAAGTCCGCAAGGTCGTGACGAGTACCTACAAAAAGGGCTGATTAGACCCATCTATTCACCCTTTGTAGCACTAGTTCTTCTTGTGAAGAAGAAAGATGGATCTTATAGAATGTGTGTCCACTATCGAGCACTCAATAAGATTACTACTAGACACAGATATACCATGCCCAGGATTGATCATCTTTTAGATGCTCTAGACGGAGCCATTGTATTTAGTAAAATAGATTTAAAAAGTGGCTACCATCATATTAGAATAAGAGATCATGATGTACATAAGACACCTTTTAGGACCCGTTTTGATCATTATGAGTATTTGGTCATGCCATTTGGTTTGACTAATGCACCAGCTACATTTATGATGTTAATAAATGACATTTTACGACCATTGATTGGAAAGTGTGTTGTTGATTTTGTTGATGATTTGTTAGTGTATAGTAGGAATGTCCATGAGTATGAAAATAATTTAAGATTAATATTGAATTTTTTAAGAGAAAATCAGTTGTATGTTAATCGGGAGAAGAATCAGTTGTTTCTTTCGAGAATAAAGTATCTAGGCATGTGGTATCAGTTGATGGGGTTCCCAAGAAGGTTTTAGTTATATTATCTTGGCCTACTCCTCAAAATAAGGGGTAGTTACCGTCATTCCTAGGACTTTTCGATTTCTATTGAAAATTCATCTCTTCTTATTCATCGATAGCAATGCCTATGACGAACTTGCTTCAAGGAAAAGTTCCATTTGCATGGAAGCAAGAATAGCAAGATAGTTTTGATACTTTGAAACAAGATGTTTCAAAGGCTCCTATACTCAAAGTGGTAGATCCACAAAAGCCACTTGAGTTAGAGACAGATGCTAGTGGCATAGCCATAGGGGCAATTTTGAGCCAAGATGGTGAGCCAATAGCTTTTGAAAGCAAGAAATTGAGTAGTGCACATCACAATTGGCCAATGCATGAAGAAGAGTTGTATGTAGTGGCGCATGCACTTAAATTCTGGAGACACTATCTTTATGGTGTAGACTTTAAGGTATACACAGATCACCATACACTTAAGGATTTTTGTAGTCAGCCAGATCTTTGAGGCATTTTTCCCTCACATAATGATAGTGCACTTCAATGTGCTTAGTCCTTGCATGATATACAGGATTAGCAGCCAAATGAAGTGAGCTAGTGTTGTCTCCAAAGATTATTGGAGTGTAAGAGTGTATCTCCAAATCTGCATATAGTTGCTTAAGCCACATAGCTTCTTGAGTTGCATTTTCCAAACCTCTATATTCTACTTCTGTGGAAGATACGGCCACAGTTGGTTGCTTCTTAGATGACCATGATATGAGTTTTGAACCTGCAAAGGATAGGTACCCTGAAGTGCTCCTCCTATCATTCTTGGAGCCAGCCCAATCTACATCAGTATACATCTTTATATCTATGTCAAAAGTGAAGGGATAGAACAACCCTTCTTTCATTGTACCCTTTAGATACTTAAGCATCCTTTTTGAAGCTTCCATATGAGGCTTCCTTGGTGCATGCATAAATTGACTCAATGTACTTACTCCATAGGCAATGTCTACTCTTGTTAGAGTAGCATAATTGAGACTTCCCACAAGTTGTTGATAACCTGTAACATCATCAAGTAGTTCTCCTTCATGAGAACTCAGCTTATGATTGAGTTCCATAGGAGTACCTACAATTTTAGTGTTCTCCATCTTGAATTTTACCAAAATATCATGTATATACTTTCTTTGAGTAATAAATATACCAAAATTTGTGTATACAAGGTCTAAGCCAAGAAAGTAGGTTAATAAACCAAGATCACTGATTTTAAATTCTTCCATTAGTTGAGCCTTAACCTGCTTGATGCCATTAGCATCATTCCCTGTAATGATGATGTTATCTACATAGATACATAAGTAGATAAATTCTAATTTGTTCTTCTTAACAAATAAAGAAGAATCTGCCTTGCTAGCCACAAAGCCTTAGTCCTGGAAATAAGTAACAAGCCTATGGTTCCAAGCTCTAGGAGCTTACTTGAGACCATAGAGTGCCTTCCTTAGCTTGCATACATAACCTTTTTTATCTTCGTCTTCAAAACCTAGTGGTTGTGCCATATACACTTCTTATGATATCCATCCATTCAACAATGCATTCTTGACATCTATCTGATATAGATTCCAATTTTTAGAAGCAACAACACTTACCAAAACCCTAATTGTTGGCATCTTTGCCATAGGTGAAAAGGTTTCTTCATAGTCCACTCCATAAGTTTGGGCAAATCCTTTTGCCACCAACCTTGCCTTGTACCTATTTATAGAGCCATCTGAGTTCTTTTTTTTTTTCTATATCCACCTGGATCCAATTACTTTCATGCTTGGCTTGGGAACTAGATCCCAAGTATGGTTTTCTTGAAATGCTTCTACTTCTTCCTGCATGGCGTCTTTCCATTCTTTCTTCTTCCTAGCTTCTTCAAATGAAGAAGGCTCTTCTGTCATAGAGTCTTTAGTGATATACATAGAATGCTTGGTGACTAATGATGTATCATAGCCATACCTTATAGGATTTTTGCTTTCTCTTTGTGATCTCCTAAGTGCTTGATTTGAAGAATCTGGTATGCCTTCTAATTGCTTGAGTTTGATATCGCCTCTTGACTTCCAAGCCTTGAAGTCAATTTTCTCTTCATCCTCTGAGTTTATATCTTCTGCTAATTTTTTATCTTCTTGAGTGAGGTTTGGAAAATCATTTTCCAAATCATATGGTAACTTGACTTTCCTGCAATCATCTTCAAACCATGAATTATTTTCATCAAACACTACATCCCTACTAACTATAAATGATTTGTTAGTGGGATTATACAACCTATAGCCCTTTTGGTTCTGATCATACCCAATGAATATACATTTCTCAGCTTTAGGGTCAAGTTTCCCTCTTATTTGTGAAGGAATGTGTGCATAAGCAATGGACCCAATATATTTTGCAATGGTCCAATGAGGGTCTCCTGCCATTCCATGCTTCATAGTGTGTCATACCATCCAATGATTTGGATGGGAACCTATTGACCAAGTAGCTGGCTGTGGAAAGAACCTCTGCCCATAGGTAATTAGGTAGCTTCTTCTCATTCAACATAGACCTAGCAGCTTCAACAATTGACCTATTCCTTCTCTCTGTTACTCCATTCAACTCAAAAGTATATCTTGTTTTTACTTCCCTCTTTATGCCTCTATCCTGTAGAAATGAATCAAATTCATGTGAAAGTACTCACCACCTCCATCAGATCTTATTCTCTTCAAGCTCCTTCATGTTTGGTTTTCAACTAGTGCCAAGTACTTTTTGAAACATGTAAATACCTCATCCTTATGCTTCATGAAATAAAAGATTGTCCATCTACTATAATCATCAATAAATGAAACATAGTACCTTGAACTTGAGATTGATGTATCTTTGCTAGGATCCCACACATCCGTGTGTACAAGCTCCAAATAGTCTTCATGAATGTATCCCTTCCTATTGAATGGTTGCATGTGAGCTTTGCCAAACTAACATACTCCACATTTGTATATCATATGTTGCTTGGTCACATTAGGAATGCCAAGTATACTTTGATCCCTGCATATTTGCTTCAGAGTTCTTTCTCCTATGTGTCCTAGCCTTTTGTGCCATATTTCTAACTCAGATAAGGTTTAATCTCTATAATTGAATAGTGCTATGTTCCAGTGCTATGTTCCTTGTGTCTTCAATCTCAAATGTGAATAATCTACCAGACTTCTCACCTTTAGCAATCCTTTTGAAGCCTTGTTGAGGGTCTTCCACATATGCTCCATGCTTAGTGAATTTGACCTGTAAACCTTTCTCAACAATCTGTCCAACACTAATTAGGTTTTTGGTTATAGTTGGCACATACAAAACTTTACTCAAAAGGTTCATGCTACCGTTATATGTTTTGACATTTCCAATTTTCTTGAGTGAGTGTTTAGTATCATCACATGTCTGTATTTCATGCTTCCCTTTGGGTTCTTCAAGGTTAGATAATAAAGCTACATTTCCAGCCACATGATTGGAACAACCTAAATGAATATAGAAAAGATGCTCATCATCTTTACCTTGCTTGGATGTTATGTTCATGATGAATAGTGAATCTTCTTGGTCTTCAATATAGTTGTTCTAGTCCCTTCTTCCTCTGAAACCTCCTTGATAATTGTTGTTGTAGCCTTGATTGTATTTGTGGTGGTAGTTGCCTCCACCATTGTTGTATCTGCCTTTGGATTGTCCAAAGTTACCTCTATGGAAGCCTCTTCCCCTTTGATTCCTTGTATTCTTGAAGCATTCTTCTGTGGTGTGGTTGGTAAGACCACAAATGTTGCAAGGTGAATTGTTGTAGGATCTCCCCCTGCCTTTCTTTCCTCCTCTACGCCTTCCTCTAACACCTCTTCCTCTTCTTGCATAATTAGCTTGAGAGGTACTAGCCGCTTCTTCATTTTTCTTGTTTTTACGTTTACCCCTAGCTTTATTCTTATATGTATAAAGGGCAGAAGATTGGTTACCTCTAGAGTTGTCACCATTCTTATTGAGCTTTGTCTCATGGG
Organism: Ceratopteris richardii; assembly: GCA_020310875.1. Taxonomy (NCBI): domain Eukaryota; kingdom Viridiplantae; phylum Streptophyta; class Polypodiopsida; order Polypodiales; family Pteridaceae; genus Ceratopteris; species Ceratopteris richardii. Next base: position 82,471,448 of record CM035436.1, read on the forward strand.
TGAAGAGTTGTTGCATCAAGGTGTTGAGGTCAGGTATTTGCATATCCATGTAGAGGTCCATTGTTGTGGTGAAGGACTCCCACTTATCATCAGCTTTGATGCCATTAATGATCTGCCTTACTATGTGTTCTTCTTCTATCTTCTCTCCAATGCTTACAAGCTGATCAACCACATGTTTCATCTTGGTTACATAATCAGCCACTCCTTGCTTTGGTTGTTTCTTTAGAGTTGTAAATTCAACCCATATTTGATTCTTCCTTGCTCTTGTATTTGAGGAGAAATATGATGAGAGTAATTCCCAAGTCTCTTGGGAGGTCTTGCGATTCCTAATATGTGGTAACAAGAAATAAGAGATTGATTTTAGTAGATAAGACCTAGCAAGAGCATCCTTTGCACACCATGTGGTCAACCTTTCTTGCTCTTCCCTTGTAAGTTGATGCTTGCTCCTGAAGATTGTCATTTCTTCATCTCTTGAGATGTATCCATATAGACTTCTCCCTTGAAGGTAGGCTTGCATCCTTAGTGACCATGCTGAGTAGTTGTTTCTATCCAATTTGTCAATGAAGGATGGAAATCCATCTCCCATCTTGCTTGTTGTTGCTCTGATACCACTGTTGGAGGAGATGGTGGATAGTCTTCAGAGATGAAGTGGTGTTACTTGGTTTTGCTTCACAACTGCTAAGAATGATTATTGGAGAGTGTTGTGGGCCCTTTTAGCTAGCTAATGATCATAAATAGTCATATATGTTGCTTAGAACATGATCCACTAATCAATGGATCAAAACAGATAGGTAGGAGTTGATCCAAGAACAAAAAACTTGCTATTTTTGTTCCTACACCTATTCAATGTTTTGAACAGTTCTCTGAGCACATCAGCAATTGGCTTAATTCCTTTTAGGAAATTCTAATTAGCTTAATAAGCTATCAATCATGAGTAATTTCATAAAGAATTATGGACTACACACAGAGAAAGATGTTTAGAAAATCATAAGACCATCCCGACAATTTCGAGGTTCAACAATCAATGGACCAGTGAGCAAAGATGAGTTAATATCTCATGATCCAGAAAATCAATGCTAATGAAATTTTGTAGTCATGAACTAGACAATATGATTAATCTACTATGCTTTAAATCATGACGAATGATCAATCATGCATTGAGAACAAGCTCTAAGAAGATCACTGGTCTAATGGAGTTATAGTAGAGAAGTGAAATGAGAATGTAATGATCATATATGTATTAAATCATATACAAATACAATGTCATTGACAATCATACATTGCTCAATGTATGAGAGGTGAATGAGCTATGAGATAAGCTCTCAGTTCACAATGAATCTTCCTCAAAATGATCTCCTGGGCTCGAGATACACGCAGGTCTTTTTGATCCTCTTCTTATAGTTGTACTTGAAGCCAAAGTTTGAATTCAAATTCAAAGATCTACCTAAAAGTCACTCCTAAAGTATAGGATAGATTTCCTCAGCACTCATCAACCAAGCGAGTCATGGTTTTAGAGCTTCCTAACTCCATGTGGATGTGTACCATTTTTACAAAGGTAAATGTGAAGAACTTTTTACAAGTGGTTGGTCATATGAAGCCTTGCATAAGTTATGTCAATAAGTCAAGTATGAGCTAATAAACCAAGTATGTGGGCTTGGTTTTAATTGCATCAACATGGGTCTCACCTATAGTGGTTGTCCCAAAGAAAAGTGACAAACTACACATTTGTATTAACTAATTTGAAAAAGGTTAGGTGAGAGCTTAGTGCACTTTCCTATGGATAAAAAATATATCTCCTTCTTCAAAGATTCTAGGAGATATCTTCTTGTTAGCATATTCTTTTGCCCTATCAGCTGCTTGCTGCATCTTGGCTTTAGCTATTTCTAAATTTGCTTGGAGATTTTCTAGAAATTCTGAAGCACTAGGACATTTCTTTGGCATTCTTATGGTACTAGTAGCAATGGGATTCATGCCATATTTCATCTCAAAAGGAGACAATCCTTTCATTTTAAGCACTAAGACATTTCTTTGGCATTCTTATGGTACTAGGAGCAATGGGATTCATGACATAGTTCATCTCAAAAGGAGACATTCCTTTCACTTTATGAGGTCTATTATTATGAGGAAACTCTACTAGTGGAAAATAACTTTCCCAATCTATCTAATGCTCAAAACACATATGCTCTCAACATGTCCTCTAGAATCTGATTGACTGGGTTTGACCATCTGTCTGTGGATGTTCACTAGTACTCATGGGAAAAAAGTTCCCCGGTGGTCCTAGTGTGTTCACACATATCACTACCTAAATATATCAATATGACAAGCTTTTCAGGAATTAACAAGAAGGTTGAGCTCGCTCCTATCCTCAAGTGCCAAATTGGAACAAGTTTTTCCATGTACATATAGACACTTCCAATTATGCAAGTGATTGCATTAGTACAAGCACTTGAGAATGGAAAGACAAATCTTCGAATAGCCTATGCAGGTTGTCAACCCAACAATGCAAAAAATCATTACATAACTGCAAAAAGAAAAGGATTGAGCATGATATATGCCATAGAAAAATTTAATGCTATATTCTTGTGAATAAATTCAAGCCATGTAGTGTAACGAGATAATGCATTGGTTTCTACTCTTCATGGAGCCCCATTTTGAGGTTGTGGTAAAGAAGAAAATCATGCAAAATAGAGTTGGTCATATGCATATGCTAACAAATGAAGAACCACCAAGAGGATTCCTAGAAAAACTTTCATTGAAGGGGAGCTTCTCGACTCCTCGTATTGTGGCTTATCTTTTTGGATGGCATCGCAATGATCATTTTGTACCTGTCCATGGAGACACTATAAGTTCATTGTATGCAAGTTTCGCACATGGGTGGTCTCAATATAGTTCATGGTTAACCATGCCACTATACAATTTATTAAGGCATACATTTACAAGAGTTTCCAAATACCATTTTGCCTTTCACATTGACACCAACAAAAAAAATTGTAATAGTCCCCCACTAAAAGCCAATATGACTGATATGATCAAGGGAGAAACAATAAATTATGACAAAAAATATATGAATATGAGTATAGGAACTATACCTCCCACCCAATGGGCATGTTACACAATGTACAAGGGGCTGTGCAAAACAAGATTAAGTGACTCCCATCAAATGACAATAGTGTCAAAGCTATCATATGATAGAGCTTTTGTCAAAGCATTTGCTGCATTTTTATGAGTATGAAGATTCTAACATAAGATGCACTAAATGGCTAAGAAAGCATGAATAAAGTGATAGTGCATCTCAACATTCTTGATCTTTGCATGATTTACTAGATTCTTAACTAGTGCAATAACACTCTGACTGTCACTAAGTAAATGAGGTACATGGCAAGGTATGTCAATGTCACATGCCAATCTAGAAAGCCACAAAGCTTCATTACATGCCTTACTGGCTCCAACATACTCTACTTTTGTGTCGAAAACAATTGTACATTCTTGAAGACGAGACCTCCAAAAAGTAGCACCTCTCGTGCAGTGAAAAATGTACCATGAAGTAGACTTCCTATTGTCTACACAACCAACATAGTCAGAGTCTACGTATCTAATAATGGATGCATTACCTCTAACCCATCAGATATCTCAATATAATTTTGATCACTTACCAATGTTCCTTCCCAAGATTTTATGTATATCTGTTTACAAATCCTACGATAAATGCAATGTATCCTCATCAGATTTGGAACATTCATCCTTGCTTAACTTCCCATATGCAGGCAATAGTGTACTTTATGCCTTTCCACCATCTATATTGGATTTTTTGCTTATGTACTCACTCTCAGATAAGTATATGCATGCTTTAATCCTATCATGAGTAATGCACATACCAAGAATATGTTTAGCATCTCCCAAATCTTTCATGTCAAAATTCTCATTGACTTTGTCTTCAAGTGAGAAAAATCTTTTGAGGACTTCCCAACAATGAACATATCATTAGTGTAAAGTATTAAGCACATTAAGCTTCCATCTAAACATCTTTTAGTATTGAGATAGTGATCTTCATTAATTCTTGAATAGCCTTAAGACTTCATGAATGCATGAAACTTTTGATACTACTATCTAGGTGACTATAAGTCCATAGAAGCTCTCCTTGAGCTTATATACTAGCCGCTATTTGCAAAGAATTGCATAACCCTCTAGTTTTTCCATAAAAATCTCATATATAATATCTCCATGCAAGAAAACAACCTTCACATCCATTTGGACGAGCTCTAAGTACTCTTTTGCAATTAATCCAAGCAACATGCTTGAATTAATTGCTCTAAGTACTCTTTTGCAATTAATCCAAGCAACATGCCATAGGTGAGAAGATTTCCTCAAAATCAACTCCTTGTTGTTGCTTGAATCCTTGCGCAACCAAATGTGCTTTATAATTTTGGGGAGCACTATCTAATGTGAATTTTAACTTATATATACATTTCCATGGTAAAGATTTCTCGGCCTTTGGAAAAGGTACCCATTCATGAGTACCATTCTTATGAATAGAATCAAGTTCACTTTTCATGGCAAGCTCCCATGATCATCTGTCTACATAGCTTCTTTATAACAAGAAGGCTTACCAACATATGTAACCATGACAAAATCCAGTCCAGGAACAAATCTATCAAGTGGATGTGAGGGTCGTGAAGATCATCTCAATGATTGTTGATCATGAGCACTAGTAGAATGTTGTTGAACATTTTCATAACTGACCTTTCTTGTCAAATTCTTATGCATACTAGCAAGACGAATAACATCCTCAAATATGACTCTTATCACTTCAACCACTTTAATAGGCTATTTATGCATCTTCATTTCATTGAAAATGACATCACTACTTTCGACCAGTGAATGTGTTTCACAATCCCATAAAGGATATCCAAACTACCCATCTCTTTTATATCCAAGAAAAATGCATTTTCTAGATTGTATTGTTTGTCTCAAGTTCTTTAGAACATGGACATAGGCTTCCAAAACAAATACTTGAAGGTGATCATAATGTGGTGAATGCCTTGTCCATAACTCATCTGCCACTTTCAGGACTTTGGTAGTACTAGGTGAAAGGTTAACCACATGAAAAACAATCTAAATACTTTTGTGCAAAAGCCTTGTGAATTGTTTGCATGATGCAACATAGAAACCACTCTATATTGAATAGTTCTATTCATCCTTTTCACTACACCATTTTGTAGTGGGGTATAAGGAGCTGTAAGCTCTCATTAGTTATCTAAACATAAAGTCTTAAACTTAATTCCCTTGTCAATCTCTATTGGGGCAATCCATTTTTTGAAAGTAGGTAATACCTCATCCTTAGAATTGATAGGATAAACCTAGAATTTTCTAGTAGCATCATCTATGAAATTGACAAAGAAAAGAGAACCACCTGATGGCCTAGTAGGCATAAGACAACAGATATCTATATAAACAAGATCTAATGGCTGAATTGGAGATTCAATGTGTGTTCTACTAACATTCCTGATTTTCTTTCCATATTGAAAATACTCACAAAAAGAAAAACTAGAGAAATATAGCATAGATTAATAGCCAGAATGACAAAGCATTTCCATTCCACCATGAGATATGTGGCCCAAAAACCATGCCATATACAAACCATAGGTTGTTCATTGATAGGATGTTTTTTCTAAGATGCAAACAATGGGTAAAGTGAGCCAAATTTTCTTCCTTTAGAAATAATGATATTTCCCTTTGAAATGCAAAAGGAATTAAAATAAAATAACTTTGTAGCCAAGGTCATCAAGATGACCAAATGATATCAAACTACGTGAAATTTGAGGCACGTGGCAGATGAACCATCAACAAGCTGCACAACCACATCTCGATTCCAAAAACATCATACTTTTAAGAGTCATTAAGTCTCACTGTACCAAGAGACTTTGTTGCATAACTAGAGAGCCATTCTCTATGTGGTGTCACATGCAAAGCCACACCATAATCTAGCAGCCATGTGTGTGAAAGGTATCAAGAGTAAGGCGATATGGAACACAGTTCTCACGTACTCTCACACACAAGGAGAGGAGCACACACAAATTGAGGCAAGGAAGAATGATCCTCTTCTACTTCTTCTATTACATAAAGAGAGTATAGAACAATGACCTGATACAATAATAAAACTAGTACAATATATAAAGAGCAATATATAAATACAACCCTAATGTTCGTAAATGAGTGAGTTGGCAAGAAACAAATATCCATCATTCTCGGTAGATAAATCTGGTGAAGCTCACTAAAGGTATCTCTAACATATATCCACATAACAATTATACATGTCAAAGAAATGAAAAGCGGTATGTGTCATCCTCGATCTCACATGTTGAACTTTATATCTCAACACTCCCCTCAAGCTCATTTTCATGTCCTATAATCTAAGCATCTTTCAAAACTTCTTTAGTTTCGCTCCTCCAAGTGCTTTAGTGAAAATATCAACAACGTGCTCATCTATCCTCACATAAACAAGTGATAATGTTCCTTGATCTGCCTTTATTCTAGCATGAAAAACAAGATTATCCTAATTGGATGTTGTTAAAATTATCACAATAAATGATAATAGGCTTCTACACTTCTGCAAGTAGCTTCTTTAACCATGATGCCTCACATGTTGAACATTGCAACACCTCTATTCTCAACAAAGAAACAATGGGTTACTACTCCATGTAACAGCAACACTCCTAAGTGAAAATGAAAAACCACTAGTAGATCTTCTATTTAGAACACTACCAACCACTATTCATCGGTGTATCCATGAACCTACAATTCTACACCAACTTCATAAAACAAAGCATAATCCAAAGTTGCACTCACATAACTTAGGGTGATCTCAAAGCATCTAAATGTGGTTTCTTGAGAACATGCACAAATTGACTTTGAAGTAGCATAGTGTGGTTTAAATTAGGCCTCGTAATTGTGAGATGTATCAAACCTCCCAAATTCTCTTATGCATAGTAGCATTTTAAATTTTCACTTATGGTAGCATCCAAATTCAAATTATGATCTAATGGCATAGAAATTGGCTTACAATCAGCCATAACACACTTTTTTCCAAAATTAACAATGCCCATAAAATAATGAACATAAGTTCTTATCATACCCTACTATTCACCCTTAACAACACAAATTCTTCTGGTGAAAAAGAAAGATGGATCTTATAGGATGTGTATTGACTACAGAACACTCAATAAGATTACCATCAAGCATAGGTATCGCATGCTTTGGATAGATGATCTCCTTGATGCTCTAGGTGGAGCATTTGTATATAGTAAAATAGATATGAAAAGTTGCCACCACTAGATTAGAGTTAAAGAGTAAAATGTATATAAAACAACTTTCAGGACCTATTTTGGGAATCATGAGTATTTAGTTATGCCATTTGGTTTGACTAATGCAGCTACTACTTTATCATGCTAATGAATGATTCTTTACATCCGTTCATTGGAAAAATTGTTGTGGATTTTGCAGATGACTTGTTGGTGTATAGTAGGTCATGAAAGTCACTTAAGCTTGGTATTAAATAAGGTAAAGTAAAATTAATTATTTGTAAATCCAAATAAGACTCAATTGTTTCTTCCATAGATAGAGTATTTAGGGCATGTGGTATTGGCCAATGGGGTTCAAATGGATCCCAAGAAGGACTCCATTATTTTAGCATGGCCCTCCTCAAGATGATGGGTAGCTATGGTCATTTCTAGGACTTTTCAATTTCTATCAAGAAATTCATTTCATCTTATTTGTCAGTAGCAACACTCTAACAAATTTGCTTCAAGGCAAAGTACCTTTTGCATGGAAGCAAAACCAAAAACACAATTTTGATACTATGAAGCACGCCATTTCAGAGGCTCCAATACTCAAATGGTAGATCTACACAAACCATTTGAGTTGGAGACAATAATAATGGCATAGCCATAGGGGCAAATTTGATCCAAGATGGAAGGCCAATAGATTTTGAAAGCAAAAAGTTGAGTAGTGCACAATGCAATTGGTCAGTGCATGAACATGAGTTGTATGCAGTGGTGCATGTTCTTAAAGTCTAGAGACACAATCTTTATGGTGCATAATTTAAGGTGTACACAAATCACCATACACTCAAGTATTTTTGTAGTTAACCATATCTTCAAGGTAGACAGGCTTGTTAGGCTGAGCTCATGCAGGATTTTCACATGGAAATCTTGTATAGAAGAAGTAAAGACAATGTTGTAATTGATGCATTATCATGGATTATGTATCGAATGAGCTTTAGAGTTCTAGAAAGCTCATTGTTTCAAGAAATAAAGGAAGCATAGGTGGAAGATACACATTTTTTACGGATCATTAGAGCCATCAATGATGAGTTGATTATAGGAGCAAAAGTCGTTTAGCTTCTTCTTCCCCTAAGAAAGCAAAAAAATCAAGTTTTTATTCCAATTTCTTAATGGAGAATGGAATAATTAAATGAAAAGGAAATATTTTCATACCAGATTCCCAAGACTTGAGAAGAAAAGTCATACATGATAACCATGATGTTACTTATGCAGGGCATCCTGGTGTTGACAAGATTGTTCAACTTGTTAGAAGAACATTTTGGTGGCCTAAATTAGCCAAAAATATCCACACATATGTTCAACAATGCTTTATGTGTCAGGTCAACAAGATGGAAAGGGTTACAACACTAGGTCCTTTACATATTCTAGAGCACAACTGGGATAGTGTATCCATGAACTTCATAGTGGGGTTACTAGAGACTCAAATGAAGCAAGATGCTATCCTAATAGTGGTAGATAGATTGAGCAAGATGGCTTGCTTCATACCCAAGTAGGAGAGAGTAGAAGCTCCATAGGTAATGGAGCTATCCATCCAACATGTCTTCAAATTGCAGGGGTTACCGACATTCATAATTTCAGATAGGGATGTTAGATTCACATGAAACATTTAGGAGTTTTTTTTTCTCGGCTTGTATATATGCCTATAACCCTAACAGGTCACGTATCTTTGTACATTCTAGTGGTAATACATTCAGCATTGTGTGTTGTGCTCAAAGCTTCTTCTTCTTCCTTGTGTTGTTCGCGTGCTTCCATAGACCTCACCATAGACCTCAAACTCCAAAAATTGGTATCAGAGCAAGCCTTCGCTTCATCCAGGACATCGTCAACACCCCTTTGATCACAGTCTCAGAATTGCATGAAATTTGGTGAGCATACTCACAGTGATTAGCATAGTAAAATTGCTTCACTCCGTGGTGCTGAAATTGCAATCTAAGCTCGTTTTAGCCTCTGAACACACTATGGTAGTGCTTGTGTAGGCAATTTGGTCTTTTGTGCCAAATATATATACAAGTTTTGGTTCACCAGTATAAGCATCTCAAAGTCAGCTACATGTTTAGCAGAACTTATTAGGGTAGTTCTGTTCAACTTTTTGAGATACAATCATTTTTTTCGCATCACGGTATTTTAGTCAGTGACCATGGTTGAAAGCAGTGATGTATTCCGTATGTTGGTTGTTGAGGATATGTTGGACGATACCAATTACCCGTTATGGGCTTATATGATGTGTCATGTATTGGTTGCAAAAGGACTATGGAATATTGTGTGGGGTCTTGAAAAACATCCTATTACACCTCCGAACACAATTGCTAAAGCTAATGCAGGAAACGTTGAAGATGATGATATTCTTCATGTTCTTGTTTGTGCTATGGTTCTTGCTACACCTACTGTAGAGAAAATTCGTTGGGATGGCAAAGATGCTCAGACACATGCATTGATAGCCTTGTTTGTCAAATGTGCCATTATTCCTCACACTCACTCTTGTAGAATAGTTAAGGATGCTTGGATACACTTACCACTTTATACCAAGCATGAAATGAGGCTCGTGTTACTTACCTCCAAAAACACTTGGAGGGTGAGCACATGAATGAAGGTGATTCCATGGACAATTTTTTGACAAAGATCAAAGATTTGAAAGAACAGCTGATTTCTAATGATGAAGTCTTGCCTAAGAGTTCATTTATGCAGATTGTTCTAAATGGTCTTCTCGATTCATATCAGAGTTTTTCTTCTACTCTTCGTTTGATGATGAAAGGCAATCCAAATGCCTTAACATATGAGGAGCTAGTCTTTGTTCTATTGCAAGAAGATCAGTCTAGGCAGAAAAAGTCCATTATGCATGTTTTGTGGACCTTGGAAGATAGTTAAGAAGCTTCATGATGTGGCTTGTCAATTAGAGCTTCCTCCAGATTGCAGAGTTCATCCAGTTTTTCATCTTAGTAAACTTTAAAAGTATATTTCTAAGAAGGATAATCTAATAAAGGGTATATTTTCTTTGCAAGAAAGTGACAACGAAAGATTTTCAAGGTGAATCCTTTGCTCAAGGAGTGATTCAAAGCTCCAATATTCAATCAAAGTAGCTTTTTCTTTCTCAAAGTGTGTTGGTATCATAAATATACCAACTTACATGTAAAGACCTTACATGTAATAGAAACTGATGTATATGTTCAACAAACTAGTAAAGTTGCTTAGAAAGAAACTTTATGGCATGCTATACTTATGAAATATGGGATCCCTAAGAGTGTTTGCAAACTAAAAAGTTAGCCAAAGCATGCCCAAAGTTCCACTTATCCAAAGAAAAGTGTGAAAGTAAAAAGTTTGCAGTTCCAAGTATGTAGTTTGCAACCGTGATTATGTTGAATCAGTCTATGGAAAGGTGAACCACATGTTTCCCTATCCTTAAAGGGATTTCTTAAAATTGAAATCCAAAAGCATCATACTATGTGATGGTATGCATCTTTTAGTCTTAGGATAACCATTGGAGTAAGATTGAAGGAAGTTCAAGTTCCAAGCTTGTCAATAACATGACTCAAAAGAACAAGCAAGTTAGAAGATCATGAAGCAATTAAATTCTAGGATCTTCACTTAGAATTCAATTACAACAAGCAACCTCTTACTTGAATTGTGAAAACTTCAAAGTAAAGTGTTTGTGTCATAAAAATTCAATAAATTTACAAAGAAATAGAGCTTTGAAATTATCCTTTCAATCAAGGTTAGTTAGAATAAGTTAATCTAATTTTAAAGCACCCAACTTGAGGGAATCAATCTCTTGACTCAAGATAATGCATAAGGATTGCATTCTAAGTAAGGAATTTCACGAGATTATGTGAAGGAAAGATTAACTTAGTCATAGATGAAGAATTAGTGTTTTGAGTAAATATGAAATGGCTCAATGGAAGCTCAATGGGTTGATGCACTGATGTTTGATACCAAACTAGTGTCTAGTGGTTAGATGACATTATAGTTTTATTGCCATAATCTTTCTCAAAATCAAGTTTGATTCTCTTGAAGATAGATAAAATGCTTGAAAACCTTCAATTGAATATTTCTTTGAAAAGTTAAAGCTTTAAGCCATATACGATAAGGCTTGTAACATATTAAGTATCTTAGAAGTTTGAATTTCTTACACAGAGTTTTAGTTTTCCTTCTTGCTTTCTAGAAGCTTTAGACTTGACTCAGATAGAGTATTTGACTCTTTTCAATAAAGATCAAGGTTAGTTGATTGGAATAAGTAACTTAATTAAACATCATAGATAGATATTCAATGCAAAACCATTAAATCTTCAAAGATGCTAAGTCTAAGTTTACTCATTCATTGTATTTTCTCAAGCAAAGCGCTTATCACAAAATGCAAATGAATAAAGAAGAAATTCATAGTTCTCTAAAAGAAGTTGACAATCCCCAAGAAGTTAATCTAAGAATTTGAGAAAAGTATCTTTATTCAAAGAAAAGTTCACTGAAATCGCTTTGGTCTAGTTAAAATAAAGGTTGCCCAAACGTGTAAGTGACACTTTGTCCTATATTCTACTCAAGACTTTGAACCTAGATGGACAAAGCAGTCCACTCAAGTAATAATTCAAATAAATTTTGGTTGGAAGTGGACCATGATACAAACATCCAATAGATGTTTGAGTAAACCACAATTCCAATTTATTTTTCAAACCAAACCCAAGTGAATTTAAAGTAAATTCTCAAAGTCTTAAAGTCAAGAAATCCCACCCCAACATTTTGGCTAGAGATATTTCATATCCACCCATTTCACTTGTTTGTGCCCAGATAACACATAGTGAAAAAAGTGAATTGTGAAGGGATATTTTTTTATCCACCAATGTCATTCATTCCATACTTTTCATTAAGTTCACTAGAAGTTTTACTTAACTCCATCACCCAAATGAATCTTTAGCATAGAAACATAGAGACTTTATTTTGACATATGAGAAGAACTCTCTATTCAACCAATCTGAACACTTGGGAATGTTCTTGACTTTGACTGTAAAAGCTGGCCATGGTCGTCTTTGAGGTACTATTCCATAACATGTACATGATATATAGTGGACCATGTTTGCATCATCTCTAGATAAGTTTCTAACAAATTAGGATGCCAATTTGGTTGATATATGGTACCCTATTGAGCCCTCTCTAGAATGTCACCAAGTTGGAATTGAGTGGAAATTTTGGTTCTTTGCCTATCACCCTCTTTATCTTTGCATTGTAATTGGATAACAACATGAAATAGGGCATATATAGCAATTTGGATGTGGTAATAAGGCATCGATGAGACAAGTTTTGAAAGTGATATGACTTTTGCACTCTTTCTTCAAGGTTGGTCATTGAGTAGATCTAGATGTTCACACGGTCACCATGGGTACATCAAATCTCTTCCACATGTTTAAGCCATTGGGACATGGGTGGCTCATACATTTCTTGGCCTTCCTTAGTGACAAGACCTCCTAGTACCGGTTGGGGTCCATAAGAGTCTTTGAAAGTTTCTTCTACAGGGATTTCCACTAACTCTTCCTAGTCAGGTACCTCTTGTGGCGATGGTGGCCTCTCATATTGCAAAAACTTGCCTTGTAATTCTTCTATTTCTTGTTGTAAATTTGCTACCTCTTGTGATTCTGCACCAATAGGAATAGTTTTTGGAACTTGTTTGCTTGTAGAGGGTTTCTAACTATGGAGTTGGTTGATCTCTTCTTGCTGCTGATCATATGACTCCATCAAATTAGCATGTTTAACGTTCAAATGTGCTTCGGTGGGACTGCTTGGAATTTACATGGACTTATACGTGCACCAAGGGTGCTTTCCATGGTTTCCTCTAGGTTATCTTGATTTTATTATCGGAGATGCATATTCTCTTCTAGACAAGCTGACATATGTCTTTGCAACACACCCATGTCACATTGGAGCTTTGTGTTTCATTCCATTAGTGTGCATAAGAGGACTTCAATCTCCTTAACCACCTCTTGATCAATATGTCTTGGAGTCAAGTTCATTGTGGGCCTATTGTAATGTATTGTACTTCTCTTGTATGGTTTGGTTGCGTTCTTTGAGTTTTGTCACTCTTTCCTGTAAGCGCATAGATTCAGTAGTGATTGCAGCATTGCACTCTTCGAGATGCTCATATGCCTACCTTAATTGATGTGTGCATTGAATCATACGCCTATAGAAGGAGGGCCTCTCGCCACATTTGTACTTGCTTAGAAGATTCAGGAGCCTACTCCATGCTCTTGGCAAGCTCATTCTAATCCATGTGAGTTTTCCCATTTCATGGTCTACTCACTTTTGAGTCTCACACTATTTCTTTTGGATTAAAGAGGTAAAACAACTTCTTATGTAGAAATTTGACATGAAAGATCTTGGTGTGTTGCACTATTTCTTGGGCATTGAGTTTATATATACAGAAACAGGTATATGGATGTCACAAAGGCAATATGCCTTGAATACACTACAAAAGTATGGTTTGGCTGATTGCAAGCCAATTTCTATGCCATTATATCAGAATTTGAAGTTGGATACTACATCAGGTGAAGCATTGGAAAATGCTACTATGTAAAGGAAAATTGTGGGAATCTTGATACATCTCACAATTACAAGGCCTGATCTAAGCTACACTGTTGGACTTGAAAGTCAATTTATGCATGTTCCCAAGAAGCCACATTTGGATGCTTTGAGGCATAGTCTACGTTATGTGAGTGCTACTTTGGATTATGCATTGTTTTATGAAGCTGGTGTAGATTTGCAGGTTCACGGATACATCAATGCAGATTAGGCTAGTAGCATTCTAGATAGAAGATCTACTAGTGGTTTCCTATTCTCACTTAGGAGTGCAGCTATTACATGGAGCAGTACGAAGCAACCCACTATTGCTTTGTCAAGTACAGAGGCTGAGTATAGAGGTGTTGCAATGGAAGCATGTGAGGCATAATGGCTGGAGATGCTACTTGCAGATTTAAGTGTGGAAGTGCAAAAGCCTATCACCATCTATTGTGATAATCTTAGAAGCATACAATTAGCACAGAACCCTATTTCCCATGCTAGAACAAAGCATATAGAGGTACATTATCACTTCATCAGCGAGAAGGTATTAGCAGGTGATATTGATCTTCTTTATGTGAGTACAGATGAACAGGTTGCTGATATTTTCACTAAAGCACTTAGAGTAGAGAAGTTGAAGAAGTTTTGAAAGATGCTTGGATTAGCGGACATGGCATTGAGTTTGAGGGGGAGTGTTGGGATATCAAGTTCAACATGTGATGATCAAGGATGACATGTATTGCTTTTTCATTTCTCTGACATGTATAGTAATCATGCCAATATACGTCAGGGGTACTTCATTAAGTTGTACTAGATTTATCTACCGAGAGTGATGGCACATTTGTTTCTTGCCTGCTTGGATTAGCGGACATGGCATTGAGTTTGAGGGGGAGTGTTGGGATATCAAGTTCAACATGTGATGATCAAGGATGACATGTATTGCTTTTTCATTTCTCTGACATGTATAGTAATCATGCCAATATACGTCAGGGGTACTTCATTAAGTTGTACTAGATTTATCTACCGAGAGTGATGGCACATTTGTTTCATGCATGGACATTAGGTTTTTCCTTACGTACTATTCTTTATATATTGCACTTGTTGTATTCTTGTTTGTAGATCATTCTTGTACATTCCTTTTTTGTAATAGAAGAAGAAGAAGATCATTCTTCCTTGCCTCAATCTGTGTGTGATTCTCTTTGATTCCGAGAGTGTGTGTGAGCTCTCTTCCTTATCTCCTTCCTCATGACACTCCCATCATACCATTGAAGGTTTTCATTTCCCTCCGCTTTAGTTGGGCTTTACCCTCGGATCAGTGACTCATCATTCTCCATCCTTATCTTCGAGAGCCCGCTTACCTCATCTACAACAACACGTTAAGCATACAATGTTCCATTCATGGAGTCCCCCATCTCTCCATTCTCCACAGGATACTCCTGCATCTACTTGGATACATCACTCGGTTGGATCCTTTTTTGAGCCATATGATTGGTTCAAAGGGGCTTTCATGGTCCTACCAACGCACATCACGACTTTGTACATTTCATGGAGGACTACAATGTACATATGTACTACCATGTGATTATTATTTCATGCTTCATGTTTCATATTTCATTCTTGCACGATCTACTTCTTGGTGATACACATCTTATGGCGGATATTTTCAAAGCTTTGTAGGTCCCTGCATACCACATGGACTCATCCTATCTCTCTTGCATGGAGGCGATCTCATATAGTGAGATCTTGTTCCATCCTTGTACCTCATTAGTGGTGTCCCTATGGAGCATCCACTTGATCCATATGGTTGAAAACTTATGGAGTACCTAGCAATCACACCTGGTCCATCTCACTTGGAGGTTATGGATTTTGACATGGAGACTTTCTTCGTTGGTGCTTGCATTGTTGCTTCTACACCCCTAGTGGACCTTTCTCCCATACCCTAGCAGCCTCCGTACACTACAAAATGGAGTTGTTGAGGGGGTGTTGAGAATATGAGAGTGCATCTCCCTTTTGTATTTAGGAGAAACTCCATTTCCATTTTATATTATATCTCTTTGTATTTGGGTACCTTTCCATCTTCCACCTATGTATTCATTCTCTTTCAAGGGGAATCATCCCACATATGATGTACTTGGGAGAGCCCCCTCCAACTCTATATAAGGAGGGTTTCTCCCCCCATTTGTACTTGGTTAAAAGCTTCAGGAGCCTACTCCATGCTCTTGACAAGCTCACTCTAATCCATGTGAGCTTTCCCATTTCATAGTCTACTCACTTTTGAGGCTCACACTCTTTCTTTTTGTGAGTACACTCGTCTTTTTCATTTTGCTACTGCAAGTGTACTCTCTACACAAGCTGCAATTTATGAGCAGCTCTAACTCAACCATCTTTAGGGAAGGAATAATGCCGCATTTTGACCAAAATACAAACTTCACATACATGTTTACAAGGTGCCTCAAGTTTGGGCAGAGAGGATACCATATTAAATTTCTAGAGGTGTGGCAAACTATCATAATTCTCATGACCAAAGTGTGCATGCCAAAGCTTTGCATCTGAGATATCATGAGAATCTTGAGTTGCACATGCTAAATCGTTCACAGATTTTGCATAGTCTATGAGATTATACAACCCAAAACATTAAATGACAGAAGCAATAATGACATCTCCATTTGAAAGATCATGAACTATACACTTGTCAACAACAAGTTTGGCAACCAAGCCAATCTTGGCTAATGCTAAAACTCACAACAGATTTTTCTTGAACCCTGACACATCTTAATGCATTTGACAATGTCAAAGAACTACCATCCGTAGTAGACAAAATGGTCTTACTAACTCCCATTACAAGATATGAGTAGTTGTTTGCACATGTGATAGTATTCCCTGTAGAGGGAGGTTCAGGTGAACTAAAGAAACTGCATTGTGAGGTAATATGTTTGGTTGCCCCACTATCAAAGTAACAAATATATGAGTCTACTGTAGACACACATTACTCATGAGAAGGTGGATCATAAGTGCATACATTGGTAAATGCCCATTCTTCATTCTACACATTAGCATACTCTGTTTTTTGTGTAGAGGCCTCTACAACAACCATTCTAGCCTCTTTCTTCTTTGTCTCTTTTGCAGTGAGTTTTGGACGACTCTTTATGACATGATCATTTCATTTATAGTGTTTGAAAAACTATTTTGCATTTTTGTTTTCTTTTCATATTTCTCTTTCTTCTTTGACTCTCCAACATTAGCAGATTTCTGCTTACTAGTAGATGAGCTTCATTTACCCTTTCCCTCCTAACTAGCTAAGAAAGCTTGATCTATAACATGCATAATAGACCTATTTTGACTCGACTAATCTTCTTGCAATAAAATAGAGACTAACTCCTCAAATTTTAAGGCATTTGGATTGCCTTCCATCAGCAATCGAAGAGTAGAAGCAAAACTTTGATATGAATCTAAAAGACTATTAAGAACATTATGCACAAATGAAGTATTTCATAAGACTTCATTAGCAAAAATCAATTGTTCCTCCAAATCTTTGATCTTTGTCAAAAAAATCTTCCATAGAATCTCCTTCATTCATATGCTCACTCTCCAACTATTTTTGGAGGTAAGCAACACAAGCCTCATTTCCTGCCTGGTATAAAGTGGTAAGTGTATCCCAAACATCCTTTGCTATTTTGCAAGAGCAAATATGTCATGGCTATGATAGATGGTTAAGAGGTGAAGAGTACGTCTTTTGAATGGTAAACTTAGTTTGTCATCTTGTTTGTGGAAGCGAGATAAGCTTGCAAAAACTCAGCACTTGGAGTAGCTAAGAATCCTATCAAGCTTATTGGAATTTTATTGTCAGATGCATTGTCTTTCGAAGCAAAATGTGTATGCTCTCAACTATACAATGGGATAGAAACCAACATCTCATGTGCAACAACATACGAGCTATCTAATAAAGCTACTTGATTTGGATGCAGAGCCATTTGCATGTTTTTATGTAAAAAAACACATTATAAGTTGTTCTAAATACTGCTACCCAACTACTATTATACTTTATGAAATAATGGAATGTTACATGGATTTTAATGTCTCGAGGTTTTTAATGTGATTGTGTTTTGATTTGGCAGGTGAAGAATCATGAAGGCGTTAATGCATGTGGATTATTCAGATATTTTTGAAGATAGATAAGAGATAGTATTTCATATATGTTTTGTAAAAATAGTAGGTTGCTTGGAAAGCAATGTTTTTTGTAAAAATAGTAAATCGCTCAGAAAGCAATGATTTTGTAAATAAAGTAGATTTTTGTAAATACATGATTTTTGAAATGTCACCCTCATATATCTTATGGATAGGAGTAATGAAAAATACCTATAAATACACATAATCTGATAGACTTGTCCATTAGAGTATGTGGGGGGAGATTGTACCCAATCTTGTGTTAAGTCTCTTATCTCTCTCTATTCTGTGTATGCTTTTGTGAGATTTCGTTTCTGTATTATCTTTGCATAAGTGTGTCTACAAGATCCGATCAACAGTGGTACCAGAGCCTCTTCACATCTGTGGAGGTGTACTTCTCGACATTTAGTCATGATTCATGGCATCCACTCATGATTCGACATCCATTCCGATTTGTTAATACTCATCCAGTCCAAGTTTGCATTTGTCAATTCACGTTTTTTTGGGTTCGTCGATGTCTTTTTCGAATTTTTTTGAATCTTTTACTGTGCTGCTATCACATTGTGCTCACTATGACACTGTGTTCACTATGCTCACTATGCTCATTGTGCTCATTGTGCTCACTGTACTCACTATACTCATTGTGCTCACTGTGCTCACTGTCACACTGTGCACTATTCCTGTTCAGTTATCAAATTCGGTTATCAAGTTTGTTTATCAAGTTTTTTTATCAACTTCATTTATCAATTCGGTTATCCATGCGGTTACTCCGGCGGCTTACTCCAAGGCATTGAGTAAGGCATATGGCATAACTTTGGCATCTTTGGCTTCTCTGGCACTCATGGTTCTCTTGGTTTACTTTGGTTCCCTTTGGTTCCATTGGCAACCATCACACATCTCTAATTCTCATGTACACAAATCATAATAAAGTAATATTATGATCTAAGACAGATAGTAATTGGACATCGTTTGGTCACTCATGTGTATGACCAAAGATCTGGAGACTAGACATACGTAGAAGGTCATGTTATCTGTTCTAAACACGTGATCCACTTAGCCTGGTGGTTAAGTCTCAAGGGTGTGAAGGAGAGGTCTTGGGTTCAAGCCCCATGGGGAGCATGGGTAGTGAGTTTTGCCAAAGATTTTTAAAACCTTCTAGAAGCATACAATTGAGTTTAGTTAACTAGGACACAATGCACATGCAATTACATGGCCGACACATGGATGGTTAGAATCCACCTGCCCAAGAAGGCAATCCCTTGGAGAGAGTTATATATAGAGGCATACGGTTGGGAGGAGAGTCATCTCTCTAGCATATGGTGGTCATAATCATCAATCTCTTGCATTGGTATCAGAGCTCTAGGTCAGATTTCATGGAGACCTTGGATGTTTCATTATCTTCTTCAAAAATATTCATGAGAGAAACTCATCATATCTAATTCTCTTTCTTCTGTGCATCTCAAAAAACTATCTACCCGAGTTTTTTGTTTCACTCTTGTGAAGTGTTTTATGAGGCACAAAAGGTGTTGTGTCTCATCATCATGCAAATGAGGTCTAAAGGTATCAAACCTCTAACCTCAAAGCTAGTCACTATTTGTTGTAGCCACGTGGTGTTAGTTTGATGAATACTATATTCATTATGTTCTCTTAGAGCATAGATTGGCAAGGCTATGCTCTTTGGATTGCAAAAGCAAAAAGAAGTTACTAGAGCTCCATCAAAGCTCAATCAAGAATCGAGATCATGAGATCTCATCATGAGCTCTGTATGCTTCATTCTATCTAGATGGGCAAATGGCGACATTATATTATTATATTGGTAGCATAGTTATATCATATGTGTTGCAACCTGCATGAACAAAATGGTCTCGCATCCTTTGTATTGTTACTGCACAAACGAAAATGATTTGTTTCAGACCCACAAGCAAAATTGAACCCTCGACATGTTGCTTGAAAGGCAGATACACCTATTGTGCTACAAGAGGAGGGTGGCTCCTTAGCAATGAAGGCATCTTATGTACTCAAATTTAAAAAAAAGATTTGAACTCGAATTTATTCCATGATATATCTACTGAAGCGAGCCATTCAATTTGAATCGAGGGATGCCAAGGAACAAAGATCAACTATCTATACTTGCCATCTGCTAGTGCATCTTGTTTTTGAGGTGTCCCATCTATTTGTGACTCAAGACTTGAAGCAGATCATAGACTTCTTAAATGGCTTGGTTCAAGAATCGAAGCCCATCCTGCACATGAAAGTTGGGATGGTTCACTTAGCTTTGACCATTCTTGGAGCTCTTCAAGCAAGCAAAGAGAGATTGTTGAAGCTGAATGTATGATGATTACCTTGTGTTGCTTTGCAAAAGATGAATTTGGAGAATCATGAAGGTGTAGACGACTTTGTCCATCTTTAAGAAATTCAATAGCTATTCTCTTGGACAATGAGAGGGCATAGCTTGATCTGGAGATAAGTATTTTCCAAGTTTATGGTTTTATTTAAATACTTGCTTTGCTCTTTGCTTTCACATAGCTAGCATTTAATGATCATGGAAGCATAGTATAAGTCTTTATTTTTTATAATGTTTATGTGGTTTTTGAGTGATAAATAAAAGCAAAATAGACGAGCATAGATGCATTGGAAAATTCATCAAGCACTTGCTTGCATCTATTAATCGTTGTTTCCACTTCTTGTATGGAAATGAAATGATGTGCATTTTTCCTTCTGAAAAGAATGTTTTCATGCACAACACAAGGTTCCTTCTTGTTTAAAAATGAATTTGATGCACTCAAGCTTGTGCACTTGCCTATTTATAAAAAATAGGTAGTTGCAATGCTATTCTATCTACTTTGTAGCTCAAGTAACTAGTCCATTCTTTCCAAGTTGATATTTCGATATCACATACTTAATGACGAGTTAGATTAAGTATGTTAGATGTCTTGCTTAGTAAAAGTAGGCATAAGAAAGTCAAGCATTCATTTTTCTTGCCATCTTGATGAGCAAGAAAACATGACTACTTTCAAACTTATAAGCTTTATGATGACTCTAAGTCTAGATGATACTTAGAGATTCATAAAGAAAAAGATATTTTACACCCAAGTAATTTCTCATGCATCCAACTAGGATGATAACTTACCAAAGTTTCGATAGTTCCATGTGCACTTGGAAATGATAGCTCTCACTTGACTCCATCCAAAGGAGTGACAAAAATCAATAAAGAGTGCTTAAACTTAGCATCAATTGAACTTTGACATTCAATAGATGGATGTTATGCTCCATGATTGCATCTCTAGTAAGAATGCAAAATGCTAAGAAAACATGGAAAATTTGACTGAAGGGAGAGAGTTACTTGGTGGTTTCATTTAAGTTGTTTGTATCTTCAAGAGGAAACCCTAGTCAAATCATCTTTAGGAATTGGGATATTTCCTAAAGATAAGCCATTAAATGAAATAGTCTAGTCTTCTATTTCATTGAATCGAATGTTGTTCCTATCATATTCAAGATGAGCTTTTCTTTTGGGAATACAAGAAGTTCCAAGAAAGGGATCTTCATTGATCCACGAACTTTTCCTCAAACAATCTATAAAGCTCAAAAATATGCTAGGACGAGTACGTGAAGATTTCCTTTTGAAAAATATTCTAAAGATAGAAGAATTTTTTTTAACTAGAAGCTATCCCATGCTGGAAGCTTTGATTTCTTTTCAAGTATATTTTCTAGAAAAAAGGACAAAATCGTTAAGCCTAACTGATGGTTAGGGAAAGAAGACAATGAAGTGTTCATATTAAAATTATTGTCCATTGGTTCAATCATTATAAGGTGCTTGTTCTTTAAACTATGCAATATTAGTGTATTGTTGCAATATGTTCAAAGTACTTTAGTAACATCAAAAGATTGAACAATGATAATAATTTTTGTTCCAAACTCAAGAACACATATCATATAAATGAAAGTTCAATTCAAACTTTCATAATGGAATAGGAAACCATATCCTAAAGATGATATTTGTCCTTTAGTTTGATACTCATGAAATGAACACAACTAAAGCAATAAAGCTTTTAAATATTGTCTGAAAGTTTATAATTCATTTCAAATATCCTTCCATTTGTTCATGTTGTTGATTCCTTAGAATAAATCTCAAGTATTCGAAGAATAAACTACTCCCTAGTAGTGAGCATGGAATTCTTAAAGCTCTTTAGATAGCAAGTAGTTCCCCAGAAGTCCCAAACCATCGGTAATGGTACTTGAAGTCCAATGGCTGATATCACCTAGAGGTGTATAAGTCTTGATAAGATTCTTAGTTGTGGAATTTGAAAGGCATTAGCACATGCTTGGGGTTGAGTTGAGGGAAAGATCTCTAAAATCCCATGGGTAAGCAAAGAAGTTTTCCATAGTTAAATAGATCTTAAAAATAAAGACTAAGTCTATTTTTGTTGCAAGGTCAACAAGACTTGACTAATCTTGGCAATATTTGCCCAAGTATTAGCGATTCAAACTAATTTAAAGTTTCCCAAGTATTGGCAATCAAATTCCGTTTGGGATTTTTTCACTCAAGTTCCATTTATCCAATGGAAAGTGTGAAAAGAGTAAGGCATTCCAAGTTTGAACAGAGTAATAAGTTCCAAGTTACGTAGTTTGCAACCGTGATGATGATAATTAATTCTATAGAAGGTACAATGTAAATTTTACCTATCCTTAAAGGGATTTTGGTAAAATCCAAAAAACATGAGCAAATGCTTAGACTCAAGGAATAGAGAGATTCCTATAAATTCTTGACTGAGGTAGCTAGTTAAAGCTGTAGTAAGAAAGGAATCTAAAGACAAGAAGTGAAAAGCTATTGGCACTACAAATTGTTCAAGTAAAACCAATTGGACTTGAATTTGGAAAATTCAAGAACTTGGAATCATAAACCCTAGAAAAAAAGATAGATGTTCCATCCAAAGGTTTTCAAGTTTCCAAGGCAAAGCATGAGATTGTGAAATGATCATGTGAAGGAATCAAAACCTAGAATATCAAGTTAGAGGTAATGCCTAAAACTTCAAAATTCATTTAAAATAATTGAAGTGAGAAGGTATTCTATAAAGATATGTTTAGAATTTAGGATACATATCACTCACATATCAATGTGAATATAAAATAGAGTGATATGGGACACCATATTTTATACTCAGATTGATGTAGGAAAGATGATATGGGACATCGGACCTAGGATGATAATTGTTTTTTAGTCCTAGAATGAAATTTGAAGTTACATTTGATCCTCAAGGGAATTAAAACTTCAAAGTGAAGTCTAAATTCAAGGAGGATAAGAAGCATGATTCCAAGATACTTCAAGATCAAGTAAATAAGAAGATACAAAGTAACTTCCAAGATCTTCTTTTTCAAATATGGCAAAGACTTCTTCTTATTTGAATTATGAAGCACTTCAAGATAAAGTGTTATTGATTCAAAAATGTTGGATAATTTTTTGAAGAAGTTGTACTTTGACTTTGAATTGATCCTTTCAACTAAGGAATAGATTGACTAAGTCAAGCACCAAGTTCCTAGTGTAACTCGATAAGTTCAATCCTTTGACTCAAAGCAATGCAGAAGAATTGGATTCCTAATAAGCATTGATAAATATTGAATATAAGCATGAACTTAGTCCCAAATGAAGCATTATTTGAGTAAAAACTCATCAATAGAACCTCAATGGGTGACACACTGATGTTGGATAACACACTAGTATCTTGTGGTTGGATGATCTTTTAGATTTACTCTATGAATCTTTTTCAGAATCCAATTTTTTCTCTTACATATAGAAAAAATGTTTAGATACCTTGTTGAAACAGATATTCGAGAAGTTGACATCATGAGTCACATAGACTTTGACTCACAACATGTTCAAGTATCTTCCAAATTTGAACTGGTTGTACAGAGTTTTAGTTCTTTCTTTCCACTTTCCAAATCTTTTGGATTTGACTCAGATATGATATCTAATTCTTTTCACAAAGGTCCAGGGTTTTCTCGTTGGAACAAGGTAACTAAATTAAACATTGAAGATAGATGTTATGTACAAGAATCCATTCAATCTTTAAAAGATTTTAAGTCTAAGTTGACTTATTCATTTGAGTTTGCTTCTAATTATCTAGCATAAATGTAATGACTTTCTAGACTTTAGTACACTCTAGACACAAAGAAGTTAAGAATTGCTCATTAGATTGATGATTCCCAAGAACTTTGTAGCTACAATCTTTTGAGAAAAGTGTCCTAAGTTGGACAATTTTTGCTTTGGATTTGACTTGTTCCAATTAAATTATGGTTGACCACAAGTAAATGGCACACTTTCTCCTATAATTTACATAGGATTCTCAAACCCATTAGGACAAAGTAGCCCTCTAGTCATGTGAAAAAATCAAGTAACTATTGGTTGGGAGTAAACCATTGTATAAACATACAAGTTAGATGTTTGGGTTAACCAAACTTCAAGTTTTCCAAATCAAATTCAAGTGAATCAAGAGTTGTCAAAGGCTTGTTAGGGATGAGAATCCCACCTTAGTTACTATGTTCATGCACCAATGATGGCCAGAAATGGACTAGCAATTGAAATCCACCCATTTCACACGTTAGTGCTTAGATAGCACATAGTAAAAATAGTGAATTAACCAGGGATGTTTTTCGATCCACCCTTATTATTCATTCCCTACTTTGTACTTTGATCAGTTTATCAAAGTGCAAAGCTATATGGTGTTTTGAATCATTTGGGCAACGATCCCACCATAGAGATGAGAGATGTTCTTCGAGTTTTAGAACATGAGGCTCAAGGGTTGCCTATGGTATTTATATAGATCTATTTTCAAGGGGGGAAGAATGTAATAAAGTAAGTCTACGATCTAAGTATCCAGTCGATTCAAACAGATATGAAATCTGACACCGTTTGGTCACTCGAGCGTATGACCGAAGATCTTGATACTAGACATATGTAGAAGGTCATGTGCTCTTGTAAATAAGTAATCCACTTAACCTAGTGGTTAAGTCTCAAGTGTGAAGGAGGAGGTCTTGGGTTCAAACCCCCATGGGGAGCATGGATAGTGAGTTTTGCCCAAAGAGCCCTAGAACCTTCTAGAAGCATCCAA
Source organism: Ceratopteris richardii (assembly GCA_020310875.1). Classification (NCBI taxonomy): domain Eukaryota; kingdom Viridiplantae; phylum Streptophyta; class Polypodiopsida; order Polypodiales; family Pteridaceae; genus Ceratopteris; species Ceratopteris richardii. The sequence continues at coordinate 82,496,589 of CM035436.1, forward strand.
TTGAGTTAGCTCTAGTTAATTGGGACACTTGGTGCACATGCAGTTACATGGCCAACACATGGATGGTTAGAATCCACCTGCCCAAGAAGGCAATCCCTTAGAGAGAGCTATATATAGAGGCATATGGTTGGGATGAGAGTCATCTTTCTAGCACATGGTGGTTGTAATCAACAATCTTTTGCATAAACCATCACACAAATATCCTAAAATTTGGTGATGCTCCTTGATAATAGCGCTAGAAAAGACATGTGGACTCACATATGCAAGTAATGACCTCAACCAACATACACATCCATGGTCATAAAGTGGTTAAATTCACTACAAGAAGTGACCCTCTATAATGACTTGACCATTATCATCGATATTTTCTCACCTCTCTCACTCATGAAGGCCTACAAGAAACACATTCAGTGAAGGTAGCCAGAATTCCCTGAGAAGTCCAAGATGCATCAAAGATGTCAAAGGGAGTTCACATGCAAACTTTGGAAGAAATCAAGAAAATCCAGGGTAGCAGTCAAAGCTGGTCAAATTTTGGAAATTAGGGTAAAATTTTCAATTTCTCCAAATCACATGAAAATTCATAAAGCCTATCAAAGGCAGTCTATAGCCGGAATTTCACAAATAGATGGAATTTTTGTTAGCCATATGGTTTGTCATGTATAAAGATCATAAGGGAGATTCAGATGGGACTTTTTCTACATATTCCTAAAGGAGGCTTTTCAAAACATAGCCCTACAAATTTTCATCTTCATCAAAGGATATTTGGAGGGTCAAAGAGCACAAAATCCAGTTTTCAAGTTCACTTTAGTTTCCTAGAATAAGCAAATTGAAGGCTTGAAGGGCTACCACATGGCAAACAATGATTGAACCATGTTGTACGATCAGGATGAGCTCACATTCAAGGGTGGAGATGCACTAAAGCTTAAATCAAGGAGGATCCACGAGTTTTTTTCATCAGATAAGCCTTTTTTTGATGATCATGTTGAAGTTAGACGTCTATGGAAGCACGTGAACAATACAAGGAAGAAGGCGATGCTTCGAGCACAACACAAAATACTGAATGTATTACCACTAGAATGTACAAAGATAAGTAGCCCATTAGGGCAATAGTCATATATACAAACCAAGGGAAAAAACCTCTTAAAGAGGGAAAAAAGTGCTCCGGTGGTTCTAGAGTGTTCACGCACATCACTACCTAAATATATCAACAAATTCCCCCTGGGAATGATGTGGCGAACAAGGAGCTCGCACTCATGTATAAGGAAGTGCCAAGCTATGTGGAATCAATCCACAAAGGGAAGTAAGCCCAAAGCTTTGCGGAAAGCTTCAAATTTCTCCCTAAGTAGATTCTTCATAAAAAAGGTATGCAATGTTCTCCTATGTGGGCACATATGCCAAGTTGATGTCTCCAACAGAGAACCTCTCTCGGATATAATGATAATGCACCTCAATGTGCTTAGTGCGAGTATGGAACAAAGGGTTCCTTGCAACTGCCAATGCCCGTTGCCTATGAGTGAAGATGGTGGTGGCAGAAGACTAACCAACACCCAAATCAGCCATAAGGTGTCTGAGCCACACACACTCAACAGTCGCTATGAAAGCTACCCTATACTGAGCCCCACAATTGGAAGTGGCCACAATAGGCTTCTTCTTGCTCAACCAAGAACATGAGCTACCAAGAATGAAGCAAAAACCACTTGTGGACACACAAGTGTCATAGCAACCATCCCAAACACTGTCAGAAAAAGCATGCAAGACTCATGGTAGTCATCCCCCCTAACAACCCAAGTAGTCGGGTACCATGCAAATAGCAAAAGATGTGCTTAACCGCCTACCAATTCTTCACACCTGGGCAAGTATAAACCCCCTCATCTATGAGATAGAAAATTGAATATCTAGCCAAGAAATGCATAAGTAAATCAAGCATCCAACAACCTACTAATAGAGAACAACATCAAATGCATCTCCAGCATCATGAAGACTCAATCGTAAACCTGTCTCCATAGGAATGGCAATAGGCTTATAGTCTTCAAGGCCAAAATGTTGCAATAATGTGTCAATATATTTCATTTGACACAAAGCCATTCCACCATCAACTTGCATAAATTGAATGACCAAATAGTGATGCTAATGCCGCAAATCAGACATCTTAAATGAGGCATGAAAATCAGCCTTAAAATCAGCAATATGCGTGTCATGAGGACAAGTGAGAAGCATGTCGTCAACATACACCACAATGATAAGAAGCACATCATTAGCACGCTTAAACTATAAGGTGCTTTCAGTTGGAATGTTCCCAAAACCATGTGCAATAAGATAGGCATGTATCTTTTCATACCAAGCACGGGGTGCTTGCTTTAAACCATATAATGCCTTCTTTAACCTACACACCTAGTTTTCATGCCCTTTATGCACAAAGCCACAAGCTTGAAAAACGTACACTTCTTCATGCAAATCACCATTCAGAAATGTTGTTTTAATGTCCACCATTTCAACCATGAAGAGCTGCAAGTGCACATATGCTATGAACAGTAGTCATTCGGCAAGTAGGAGCAAAGTTTTCATCAAAATCAATGCCTCTTTCCTGCACATAACCCTTTGCAACAAGCCTAGCCTTGTACCTGTCAATAGGCTTCAGCTTGTATACCCACTTAGTGCCAATGGCCTTGTTGCTAGGAGGCAAGTCACATAAAGACCAGGTACCATTTCTTATCATAGCATCATATTCAGATTGCATTGCAACCATCCAATGTTTAGAATTTTGTGCTTCATAAAAAAAAACAGGTTCAATCTCATCACAAAGACTAGAGGCAGCCATAGCATAGCAATCTGATGCAAAAGAGGCACTATGAGAGCCTGATCGAGTACGATATGACATAGATGCATCTAATTTGCTATCACGCAAAGTCTGCACTAGCCATTTTGGCATAGTTTTTGCTTGCTCAATATCAGTTCTCTCATCAACAAGTGCATCATGTAAGTCTGCATAAAAAATGGAATGATATGCATCATCACATGAAACCTGCAATGGCTGAGAAGTTGCCTCATTAGGATGAGCACTAGATTGTCCACCTATAAAAAGAGGAAGCAAAGTATCATACATGTCTTTGGATCTAATAGATGTCTCCTTAGTACATGAAAGTAATGGCTAAATAGCATCTTCCACGAAAACAACATCATGGCTAACCAAAATGCATTTAGTATGTGGATGATACAGATGATAGCCTTTACTTTCAGAACTGTACCCAACAAAAATACATTTTATTACTTTATCATCCAATTTCCTACGATGTTGTTCATGCACTAATGCATATGACAGGCAACCAAAAACGCACAGATGAGGAACAGATGGCTTGCGACCATGCCAAGTCTCATATGGAGTGATAGACTATATCGCTTTAGTGGGACACCTATTAAGTACATATGTTGCACACATGACACCCTCAAGCCATAAACTATGTGGTAAAGCCTAACTCTAGACCATACACCTCGCCATGTCCATGAGTGACATGTTCTTCCATTCAACAACTTCATTTTGCTGAGGTGTATATGGCACTATACACTGATGTTTTATCCCACGTTCATCCAGAAATGCATTAAAGTCAGAAAACATAATTCCCCCCCTCGATCAGAATGGAGGGTGCCCATTTTACATGCTAACATATTTTCAGCCAAAACTTGAAATTGTTTGAAGCACATAAACACTTCGGACTTTGTCTTCAATGGATATACCCATGCATGCCTGGAAAAATCACGAAGTAAAGATAGTTCACAAAAGAAGGTGTCTGCATAGGACCATAGTCATCACTATGTAGAAGCTTCAATTTCTGAGTAGCCCAAATGGAACCATCTTTTGGAAAGGAAGAACACTGTATTTTTCCCAAAATATAGGCTTCACAAACATGTTTTTCGGGTGCCTCAAGTTCGGGCAAAGAGGACACCATTTCAGATTTCTACAGGCATAGCAAACTAGCAAAATTCAGATGACCAAAGCGTGCATGCCAAAGCTTTGCATCTGACATAGCTTGAGAATCATGTACTACACATACCGAATCATTTACTGATCTTTCATAGTCTATGAGCTTATACAGCCCACGACACAAAATGCTAGAAGCAATAATGACATTGCCATTTGACAGATCATGAATTGTACATCTGTCATCAAAAAATATCACAACCAAGACAATCTTGGCTAATGCAAAAACTGATAAGAGATTTTTCTTGATCCCTGGCACAAATAAAGCATCTGACAAAGTGAAAGAGCTACCATCAACAGTAGTCAAAATGATCTTATTGTTGGTGCAGGACAATCACCAATTGATGTTTTGACATGGAATTGAAGTCAAGGATTTGAGAAGAGAACAAGTTGTGAAGCATGAAGGAAGGACACATTCAGAATTTGGAAGATGTGTACACATATGTACATTATTTCAGAGATAGTTCACTTATATCTTTGAGTAGTCATAAGTTTGTAAATTTTTGTCTATATATACTTTGGAAAATGTCAGGGCAAGTATGAGAGAGCATGAGAATAGAGTAATCAGGAGTTGTAAGAGTCATTAGACATCTTGAAAGTGAGTCAAGACTCTCTCATCAATCAGTTGTAATTTTTCTCAGAAATGAAGAAAATGTTGCGCCCGATATTTCTGAGTTTTCTCCTTCTGTGTTAGATCTTTTGTGAAATGCTTTTGTACAAGTCTAAGTCTATAGGTAATCGACCTCTGTAAAAATTTTTAGCTTCCAATGTGATCAGGCTGAGAGAATTAAGTATAGAAACATTTGCATGTGTGAATGAGAAGAAGTGAAGTTACAGGAGGTGCAAAATTCGATATGAATGTTTTGATCAATTCTCCTTCCAAAGTTTAAAGTTTTGAGCAAGCAAGCACTCAATCTTTAAGTTGGAAGGTAAGCTACTTGTGGCTAAAAGCATTTATAGAAACGGGTCCTAGATTGAGAGAACCAAATGTTTAAAGTCATAGGTGTCTAAATCGACTTCTCAGAAGAACAGTTTTAGACATAGGTGACTTGTTGAAGTTATTTCTCAAGATCTACTAAATCTTTTGGAGTAATTCAACTTGGAGAAGGTGCGCAATCTATAGGAAACACCTCGTACAAAGTTTTATAAAAAAACTTTACACATTTGATAAGGCAATGAGTGAATTATGTGCAGCAAACTTTTTGTGTAATCTCCTTCTTCACAGTTTGTTCAGAAAATTTGACAATTGAATATTGATCTTCTAAAATTGGTGAAGTTCTGAGTTATTCTTGTTGTAGAGGTGCTCTAAATACAAGAGTAACTTGTTCTTTTGGAGATTAACACTCTCCATCACTTACCAACTCCCATAACATGATAAGGGGAGTTGTTGGTGCATGTAACAATATTCCCTATAGGGGCAGGCTCGAGTGAAGAGAAGAAACTGCGCTGCGAGGTAATATGTTTGGTCACCCCACTCTCAAAGTACCAAACATCTGAGTCTACTGTAGACATGCACTACTCATGAGAAGATGGGTCAAAACTGCAAACAATAGTAAACGCCCATTCTTCTTCCTACACAAGATTAGCAAACTCTATTTTTGGTGTAGAGGCCTCTGCAACAACCATTCTGGCCCATTTCTTCTTTGCCTCTTTAGCAGCCAGTTTTAGATAGCTCTTAATGACATGATCATTTGCTTTATAGTATTTGCAAAACAATTTCTGCTTTTCTGATTTCTTCTCATCTTTGTCTTCCTTCTTTGAACGTGCAACATTTGCAGATTTCTGCTTACTAGTAGAAGAGCTCCATTTTCCTTTGCCCTTCTGACTAGCCAGAAAAGCTTGATCTGCAACACACATAATAGACCTGTTCTACCTAGACTAGTCTTCCTGCAAAAAAACAAAAACTAACTCTTCAAAATAAGGCATTTGGATTGCCTTTCATCATCAAACGAAGAGTAGAAGCAAAACTCTGATATGACTCGGGAAGACCATTCAAAACAGTCTGCATAAGTGAGCTGTCACGAAGGACTTCATCTGCAGAAATCAATTGTTCCTTCAAATCCTTGATCTTTGTCAGAAAACTGTCCATAGAATCATCTTCATTCATGTGCTCACTCTCCAACTATTTTCGGAGGTAAGCAACACAAGCCTCATTCCTTGCCTGGTACAATGTGGTAAGTGTATCCCAAGCATCCTTAGCTATTCTGCAAGAGCGAATATGAGGAATAATGGCACGTTTGAGAGACAAAGCTATCAATGCATGTGTCTGAGCATCACTACCATCCCAATAAATTTTCTCTGCAATAGGTGCAATAGAAATAGCAACAAGAATTTGCAGAATATCACCATCTTTGACACCTTTTGCATCAGCTTCAGTACCTGCATTTGTAACAGTTGCAGGTGTGATAAGACATTTTTCAACACCCTACACAATGTTCCACAGTCCTTTTGCAACCAATACATTTCACATCATATAAGTGTTGGAGAATTCCTCTCCTATTCGCAGCCGAAAGTGTAGAAGACCTTCTCAGGATCAAGACTTTTGTCAATAGCTGAACCTTCAAATGAAAACTCGTACCAATTGAAATATAAAATGAACTTGAAACTTTGGTCACTCAAACTAGACACTTAGAGCTTTCAAATGAGCTATCAAACACTAAACTTGGAGTAGTTTTGGGTTGGCAATTCTTTGCCTCAAAACAAGCTACTTGACCACTTAGTTGAGCTAAAAACTGGACTTCACTAAAAACTAAATAACTCATAGACCATAAAGAATTTGCTAAAACTTTTCTATATAAAGGAATTACTCAAGATAAGCTTTCCAATGCATGTTTAAACTCTAAAATTGAATACATATATTGAGAGATATGACTCTCACAAGTAGACTACTTAGAAATTGGTATGTGGGTGGACATAGTCTATGAGAGTGAAGAGAACGAAATGACTCAAACCAAATGAACTAGCTACAAGGGTACTTCTATGCCTTCTTCCTCTGTTCTTGAGTGTCCTCCCTTGCTTCTTTTGTAGCCAAATGACCATGAGCTCTCATGATGAGTTTGAGAGGTCTTCTCCATAACTTCTCCACTACTTTGGACAGCCACTCCTCTTACAATTTAGTTTTTGGATTTGATTCTCTTTTGATTGATTCTCTTTTGGCATCCACAACTTGCTGAAGTAAATGCTTCCATTTTTCATTTTTGTATTTTCCTTGTATCTGAAAAAATCATTTTTGCAAAAATATATACGACCTTACTTCTTTATTTTTAACACTCCCCCTCAAGCTCACATGTGAGCTTACACCTTCAGCCATTTGAGCCTCTTTAGCTTAGAAGCATCTAAGGACTTTGTAAACATGTCAGCAACCTGCTCATTAGTTCCAATGAACTTTATATCCACATCCTTGCTCAAAATTTTTTCTCGAACATAATGATAATGCACTTGTTAAACGTTGTTGGTTCCTTCTAACTATCAGAAGTGCGTTTAAGGGATTCTTGGGTTCTTGGGAGTGGAAGGGGTCTATTAGGCAGAGGCCCTGTACTTAGTTCCCAAACTTACTGCTCACACCCAGCACTATACTAATGCTGAGAGCACTATCAAAGATTGTCGTACTTAGATATTACCGTCACAGTCTTAGCTCAACCACGGGTATCGAATACGCAAGATGCTATGTTGCAGCAACACATAACTTACTGGAAATATCGGAACAAGAGTAATTGTTAACCTTTACCTATTGGATCTAAACAGTCAGGCAACACTGTAGACACAGAGAACTTTGAGGGTTCAACCACACAGTATTGAAGGTTCAATGCACCACTTAGAAAGATCCCTACTACACTTAACTTTACCGTATGAAGATAGATTCCAACATTACAGACAACACAGTACAGATCTGAATACCAGAATGCTATTACAGTTGCTCAGATTTCACCAACCACTAGCAGAACATTCCAAGAATGGGTAACACACAATGCGCGGACTAACACCACAACTCAATAGAGATTCACAAACAACTTACTCAGACAACAGTCCACGATCTCTTAGCTATGAATGGAACTCGCAACCTCAACAGAGGTCGATAGGAAGCAAAACACAGATGCACACAGTACAATCGGAGTACGCAGAAGTTAGACAACTACAGTAGTGTTCAGGCAATTCCCCAGACGAACAGTCTCGTGATTCCACGAATCGTCTCATTTGTTAACAACAGAACAGGTATCGACAGCAGACAAGACAAGAGTGACAGACAAACCAAAGACGAACAAGAAACTTAGAACACTGGAGATTATGCAAAAACAGACACTACAAGTACGATCCGCTCAGTCACCCAGACAGACAGTCTGGTGATCCATCACGTTCTCGTCTCTGCGCGTCTTCTTGATTTATATAACTTTTTACAAACTGTTTGTAACTACTTTTTTCACTCGTGCGAACAAGATTCGGTTACATCTTCCCAATCCGGCGGCTGACTAACACTCTGGCACGCACGGTGGACTCGAACCCGCAGGTTTTACAAAACTATTGCTCATCTATGATTCCTTCTAAGTACAAAACTATTGCTCATCTATGATTCCTTCTAAGTACATATTTCTAGCTAATCTAAAGGTACGGGCGATCTTTTTCTTGAGGGTCTCTAATAATTGTTTTAGGGTGTCTGGTCCTATTAACTGCGCATCTATACGTAGAGAGCTTAGAGCTATGGCTTCATTTAGCAAAATTTTTGCTTGGGTCTGCAGAAAGGCTTCCTGTAAGTAAAACTCGTTGGCCAGCGTTGCATCTCTGGAAGTCTTCATTTCGGCCACCTGTTGCTCCATCTTCTGTACTCTTTCTTTTTGGTTTTCCAGTTGATTTTCCTGTCTCTCGATTTCCTGATTCTAAAAATTTACTGTTCTTGTATATGACTCTTTTTCGTGTCTGAGATCTGCAATTAGTTTCTGTGTTTATTTCTCCTTGGTTAAGTAATGTTTGAGCATATTATTGACATCTGCTAAATTTTCATTGGTCCTCTGAAGCTCTTCTTCTGTTCTTTTAGCCTGCCTCTGCTCTTCTTGACTCTGTTGCACTAATTCTTGTAGCTGATTTTTGGTTTCTTCCAATAGATTACCTAACGCGATCCTTGCATCTTCCTTGTCCTGGATATCTTGTTTCATTTTACTGATTTCCTCATTTGCAATCTGTAATAACTCTTCTTTCTTTGAGAGCTCCGCCACGGCTGCATCTCTCTGTTCAGTAATTTTATGTTGATCGGCAATTTGAGCTTGGAGCTGGGCAATCTCTGTGTTGAGCTGATGATTTTTGGCTTTAACTACATCTATCTCTTCTTGTAGTGGCGTGATGTCTACTTCAAGCATGTCCACTTTGTGTTGTAGCTCATTGCGGATGTTGTCTGTGGCTTCTTTCAATTGGATTGGCAGTTGTTGTGATAGGTTAATGAGTAATTGACCCATGTTGGCCAATTCAGAAATTACGAGAATCGAGGGAAATGGCAGTTGAGATCGTGGTTGGGATGAGGAGGGTGAATGGGTTGGATGGGGATAATGGGGTCGATGGGTGGTTCCGGTGGGGGAGTGGGAATGACAATCTGAGATTGTGTTACCTGATCGACGTTTTGTTGTGCAGTATCTTCGGCTGTGGACTCAACTGCCTTAAGTAGCCTTTCGAGCACTTGTTTAGCCACTTGTTCTTCATCTGCTTGTTGTTCTCCTTCAAACTGTTGTTGTGATTCTTTGGTAGAGGATGTGTCAGCTTCAGTATGATTTTCTTGTTGTTGCTCCTGGGAAGATTGTGTAGAGGATTCATTCTGCATTGATGTTGTGGTGTCGTGGAATGTTTCCTCGTCCTGTTTTTCTTCTTCTTTGTCGTCATCCTTGTTTCCTTTGGCAGATCCTTGTGCTTCACTCTCAAAAGAACTGATTCTGATCCTCTTTCTGCGGAAGAGTTGGTTTAGCTCTTCTTCATCTTCTTCCTCATCGTCCCACAGTTGTACTGATTCTTCATGTCGCAGAACAGGCCCTCTGGGTGGTGGTTGTGCTGCGAGTATTGCCGGAAAGAGGAATGAAAGGATGTGTGACAGTCTGGATCTCGGCATGCCTCCCTTGTTTACCTGTTTCATAATGGACACGCATTCTCAGTGAATGCGGTGGAAGAAGAAGGATGCGAAGTTTACTGGTTCTTGCGCAGCTAATTCTATGGCGGAGTAGAAGGGGCGGGATATTTCGTATGTGCGTTTCTGTAGGTTGAGAATGGCTACTAAAAACTGGAGGGCTGATCTTTCTGGTTCCAGTCGACAGAGAATTACATACTCATTGGAAGAATACCTAGGGAATAACTCTACCATTCTAGCGATTGGCAGACTCGGGCCATTTTCCCGACCTTGCGAAGGGAGTCTAAAGGCTTCTGCAAAGACTTGGAATGTGATAAGTGTACGGGATGGGAGGGAGGTGATCGGCCAACTCTGCTCGGTGGCAGGTGTGTTGGCGATGGCGGAAATGATTTGGGCGAAGAATGGGTGGGACTCCACTGAATGCCAAGGCAATTCAGCGAAGTTGGAAAGCCCACGAATGCGCAGGAACTCTCCTACGTCTGCAGGGAGTCCGTCACGGAAGGCAGCGTAGTTAGCCAAAGCTTCCATGGCGCGCACAAGGACAGTAAGCACAAGCACACAGAGCACAGGGAAAGCACACAGAGCACAAATCACACAAACACAATAGCGTCTTTCGGCGAAACAGAAAAGGTTAAGTAGATGCGTCGCAGTGGAGAGCAATGAAGGATGATTAATCATCGTGCGGTATTGAAATGATACTTCTTAACTTCGGTGTGCATGCGTGAGTAGCTGGCAAGGGCAGGGCAGCCGTGTACATAATTAGGTATCAAAATGTGGATATTTACAGACTTGTTTTATTAAGCACGCCAAAAAAGAAAAGAAAATAAAGAAAAGAGAACGTAAAAAAAAAATGCGGGTAAGTGAAACGTTTCAGTGTGGGTTAGAGGTGTGTTGATACGGCCGCAGCTTCGAACCGTTGATGACTTTCGGAAGAGGGATTCCGGTCAACGTAGTCAACCGAAAAGTTGTTGGGCCCACTTGTTCAGAAATCCGATAAGGACCAAACCATCATAATTTGAATTTGCCAGCAGACCGATTCGACTTTGCATTGTAAAAGAGTACAATTTGTCCCACCGTAAAAATTGGAGTCTTTAGATATCGATCATGTGTTCGAGCTTGTCTTAGATGTACTTCATGCATAGTCAAAAAACTGTGCCATCGATGCTCGTCTAATTCTCTGAGTGTATCCAACCGAAATGACAGTGAGTTTTCCGGTAGCAGTTTTTGAGCGATTGCTACTCGTAAGCTTGGAATAACTATCTCCATCGGTGCTATTGCTTCTAATCCATAAGCTAGTTTCAACGGGGTTAATCCTGTTGTTACCTTGTATGTAGTCCGATATGCCCATAATACTGTAGGTAGCAGTTGATCCCATCTTTCCGGTGCTTCTAAAATGAGTTTTCGAAGCATATTCAACAAAGATTTGTTTGTACTCTCAGCCAGGCCATTTGCACGAGGATAATATGGTGAACTAAATTTATGTGTGACCTGAAACGAATGTGTGAGTACTTTCATTAAATTGTTGACAAAATGAGTGCCTTGATCTGTAACAAGTTCCAGTGGTAAACCAAAATGTGGAAAGACATCGGTTAGCAGACACTTTGCTATCGCAACAGCTGTAGCAGACCGTAAAGCCCAGACTTCTGCCCATCTGGTAGCATAATCAGTACATGTCAAAATATAACGATTGTTACTGAAGATTGCTGGTGGTGTAATAGGTCCAATGAAATCTAGACCCCACTTCTGAAAAGGTTCTAATGGTAAGACAGGTTGTAGAGGGAAAAGATGACGTTGCAGGGGCTGTCCAGATCTTTGACAACTATCACATTGTTTGACAAACTGTGATACATCTCTATACATAGTAGGCCACCAGAGACCACTTTGCAGAATTTTCCGGTGTGTTAAGTCTGCAGCAAAATGGCCACCAGAAGGAATTGAGTGAGCCAAATTAATGACTGAGTTAACTTCATGTGGTGGAATACATCGAAGTAAAATTCCAGTATGATCCACATAGTATAATTCTCTAGCAATCAACCGAAATCGGCGGCTAAAAACTGCAATTTTCCTGCGCATTGTCGTAGAAGTCTAAGATGGAAGGCATTCATCAGTGAGAAAGGTCAATATTTGATCATAGTATGTAGATGGCATAGGCGGGTCTGTAATTTCATCATTCGTTGGTTCAGAGACATAAATCGTCGGAGTTGTGTCATCTATACCTACCGGAGCTTCACCGGAATCTAAGCGAGAGAGAAAATCTGCTAAGGCATGTGAACTGCTTGGCCGATGAATGACTTCGTAGTCAAACTCCTGTAAAAGCAGAACCCATTGTGCTAATCGACCACCTAGATGTTGTTGCCGAACCAGATAAACAAGTGCAGCATGATCTACATGAAAAGTAAATTTATGGCCCAGCAAATAATGTCTGAATTTCTTAACAGAATATACTAGACCTAGACATTCTCTTTCTGTTACAGAGTAATTCTTTTCAGCAGGGGCCAATCTTCGACTTGCATAGTACACTGGTCTGAACCACTTATCAGTTTGTTGCATTAAAACGCTCCCTATTGCTATATCCGAAGCATCAACAAATACATGAAATGGGCGATCCCAGTCAGGAGGCTGTAAGATGGGAACTTGTGTTAATAAACACTTTAAGCGATCAAATGCTATCTGACATTCCTGAGTCCACTCAAACTGTCGAGGAGTCTTGGTGATTAATCTGTTCAGTGGTATTGCCAAGTGAGCAAGCCATCGTAGGTGTCGTCCATGCCATCTTACTTGGCCCATGAAGCGCATTACTTCCTTCGGTGTAGTGGGCACAGGAGCTTCTAACACGGCTGAAATTTTATCTGGATCCACCTGTATACCTTGTGTAGATACAATGTGGCCAAGTAGCTTTCCACATGAAACTGCAAACACAGATTTGTTTGGGTTCAAGCAGAGTCTGTATTCTCTGCACTTTTCAAAGCAGCACCGTAAATGGAACAGGTGTGCTATCATCTTACCGAAAATTGAAAAATCATCAAGATATACTTGCATAAAAGAGGTAAGGTAAGGAGAAAATATTTCCTGCATACACCTTTTTCCAAACCACATGACAGTACATGCGAAAACACCCCAGTTGGTAATGAAGGCGATCTTCAATATATCCTGTTCAGCCATTCTAACTTGATTATATCCATTGTATCCATCTAAAAATGAATACATTTCATGTCCTGCTACTCTATCAAGCATTGTGTCAAGAAAAGGGAGTGGAAATGGATCAGGCACTGTAGCTGCGTTCAGTTTCCGGTAATCTACACATATTCGTAACTGCTTATTCTTTTTAGGGACAATAACAATTGGAGAGATCCATTCAGCATGCTCTACTGGTACAATAAATCCGACTTTGAGTAGCCTATCAAGTTCTGCCTTTACCTGTGATGCATACTTCGGGTTCATTCGGTAGCTGGGTTGCTTAAGTGGTTTTGCTTCCGGCTTCAGCATGACCCTATGTTGATAGATGCGCGGGTCCAAACCCTTCATATCTTTGTAATCCCATGCAAATACATCAGAAAATTCGCGAAGTAGTTGGATTAGATCTGCTTGAAATAATTCCGGTAAGTTCTGCTTTATCCTAACAGGTCGTGGATTTTCTTCATCACCTAAATTGTAAGTGGTCAGTTGATCTTCTAGAACATAAAATTATCGAGGCTTCTCTGTATTCTCAGATGGCTTAAAAAGTTGTTGTAGATCAGCGTCATCTATGGCAGCTGTTTCTTCTTTCATATCTTTTTCTGTTACAGTCATCACCGTACAAACTAAAAGATTCCAATTATCTACAACAGATTGTAGATCAACAGTTCCTAGGGAGATCAAGTCAATGTTATTTTTCAAAAACTCTTCTTCTTCATCATCTGACAACCCATCTAGCATATGGACTGGTTCCGCAAAATACGGTCTAGCATGCAACTCACAAGGTTGTATAGCATCTAATTTTACAACGTATTTACGATTATTATCCTTGAAAGTGAGTTCCTGTGCAGACCAATCTTGTATCACCTTAGCATGCTTCAACCAAAGTCGGCCGAAAAGAAGGTTGTAATCAAGAGTGGATTACGGTAAATCTAGTATGGCAAAGGTCATTTTAAATGTTGTACCTTGTAAAGTGATTGGTACATTTCGTACAAGTCCTATGAGATGGACTCTTGATTGGTCGGCCATTCTGACAAAAAACTGAACTGGTTCGATTTCGGTCCACCCTAACTTTTTACACAGTGCAGCAGTAGCAATGTTGACTCCAGATCCTCCATCAATTAGTACCTGTGTGATTTTATGATTTTTATACCATACCGTAATCAAAGGAACTGAATGATCGACCGTAGAATCGGGTTCCGGTTGCACTGTTGCTGTTGCTGGAATGCAGGGAGGCACCGGACTGAATTGTTGTTGGAATTGTTGTCGAACTCTCGGTACTAGTGCAAGCAATTGGCCCAGAGGAAGAGTGATGGATGCTTTAGATAAAATTTCCCAGGCCCTTTGTGATTGGATTGTTTCCACAGATTCTGAAGATGATGCGCCTGCTGAAGATGATGTGCCTGCTGCTGAATCAGAATTCTGTTGTTGTGTTCCTTCTTCGGTTAACGGAGTCTGGGTTACAGGAATAGGATCTGGGAAGACTGGAGGCTCTGCAGTGGTCCATTGACTAGCTTTATCATACATCCTTTGTTGTTCACGTATGCCTGGTTCAAATATTTCTGCTGCTGGTTGCAGTTGTTTACCGGAGCGGGTCTGAATTACTGCAGCGTGCGTTTCTACTGGTGTGATTTGTACCATATTAGCCATTGGGTTTTGATGTTCTTTCTTCCTCTGGTCATACTCAGCTGCATCTTTACAAAATCTTCTAATGTGACCAAATTCTCCACAGAAATGACAGCGCGGTGGTGGCAAATTGGGATTTTTCGGTGGCGGTCCGGTCCGCCAGCGGTTTGCATTATAGTTATTATTTTGTTGTCCTCTATAATTTCGATATCCTTGTTGCTGGTTGTTTCTCATTTGCGGAGGCACATAGTGATTGGCTGGCTGCCTGGTTCCTGTATAATTGCATTGACAGTCGTTGTTCCCTGCACTTCGGCGTTATATGTGCAGTTTTCGGTGGTGTGTCCAGTAGTGTTGCAGATAGCACAAAACAACTGATTAAGTGCACAAGTGGCACTAGTATGGCCTGAATTCTTGCATGTAGTGTAGTACACCTATCTGGTTGGGTCTTTGGTGGTATTTCTATTTGCTTTTAGCCACTCCAGATCTTCTGTAAATCCTCCAACCTTGTTTTCCAGTTGTAGAGCCATTGCAATCACTGCATCTAGCGTCATAGCTCCTACACAGTGTATGATCATAATATGTTTAAGTTGCGGGGTCAATCCATTGATAAACCACTGAGTAATACCGTCATCCGGTAGGTTGGCATGTGTTGGTGGTAACTGCCTCAAATGAGTCCTGAATAGAGTGGCGTATTCCTGTATAGTTTGATTTATCTTCTGTCTATTGTTTTGCAGGTAGTCAAAAATTTCGGCTGGATTCTTCTTTAGCCTGAATCTCTGCAAAAAGGCATCCCTTACTGCTTCATAGGTGTCGAAATGGTTAATATCATATTCTGTAAGCCATCTAGCTGCTTCGTTGACCAATGTCAATTGGAAAACAATAGCCTTATATGCCGGATCAGGTGGATGGTTGAGTACTGCGTAGCTTATCTCAAATGTGCGTACATGAGCATCCGAGTCATCTCCTGGGAATCCACCAAATTTGGTGTACGTTACTCCCATTGGAGTCGGCCTGGGTAGGCATAGTTGTTGTTGTTGTTCGTTCATCGTGCTGATGGTTGTATGGTGACTA
This sequence comes from Ceratopteris richardii, assembly GCA_020310875.1. Classification (NCBI taxonomy): domain Eukaryota; kingdom Viridiplantae; phylum Streptophyta; class Polypodiopsida; order Polypodiales; family Pteridaceae; genus Ceratopteris; species Ceratopteris richardii. The sequence continues at coordinate 82,512,536 of CM035436.1, forward strand.
TCTCCTGTATCCCGGGGCTGAATATCTGAACTATCAGAATCTATATCGTCGGACTGTGCACTTTTCGGTTCGATAATCTTGTTCAGTATGCTTCGAATCTCGGTTTCGAACAAGCTACCTTCCTTCTTGATGTCAAATGTAGGGAAGCTTACTCCCAATAGCGGTGACTGGGCTGAAGATTCACCAAGAAATGGTAAACCGTCGCTGGAAAACTGCGATCTTTCAGTGATTGTTACCGAAATATCACCGGAATGTGTCGAATCTTCACCAAAACAAGGTGTTTTTTCGCCTTCACTAATTTCGTTGGCTAAAGTGTTTCTAGTTGTAAACAAATTTGAATCTTTACCCAATGTTGTTAAACTGACCTCAGGCTGCGTCCTGGTAGATTCTGGGGATACTATATCTTCGACAGACTGTGCCGAAATAGTATCGGAATTTACCAGAGGCGAAACACGTTCCACCGGAATATGACCGGAATTACTACTAACGTTTTTTACTTTCTTGACAACTGGGTTAGACCTAGTTGTACTTCTACCTCCCGAAGTCGTTTTTAGCACATTAAGTACCCCAGGCTGGCGGTTCTTTGGATACGTTTCACCGGATCGAGTAACCGGCATGTATCATCTTTTGAACTAATCGCGTACTATTACTGTCGAAAAAATTTTACAGTCACGTTTCCACAATAGGTTTGCAACAATTTGATCTGTTGCCACCTTCCCACAGACGGTGCCAGTGTTAAACGCTGTTGGTTCCTTCTAACTATCAGAAGTGCGTTTAAGGGATTCTTGGGTTCTTGGGAGTGGAAGGGGTCTGTTAGAGAGAGGCCCTGTACTTAGTTCCCAAACTTACTGTTCACACCCAGCACTATACTAATGTTGAGAGCACTATCAAAGATTGCCGTACTTAGATATTACCGTCACAGTCTTAGCTCAACCACGGGTATCGAATACGCAAGATGCTATGTTGCAACGACACATAACTTACTGGAAATACTGGAACAAGAGTAATTGTTAACCTTTACCTACTGTATCTAAACAGTCAGGCAACACCGTAGACACAGAGAACTTTGAGGGTTCAACCACACAGTACTGAAGGTTCAATGCACCACTTAGAAAGATCCCTACTGCACTTAACTTTACCGTATGAAGACAGATTCCAACATTACAGACAACACAGTACAGATCTGAATACCAGAATGCTATTACAGTTGCTCAGATTTCACCAACCACTGGCAGAACATTCCAAGAATGGGTAACACACAATGCGCGGACTAACACCACAACTCAATAGAGATTCACAAACAACTTACTCAGACAACAGTCCACGATCTCTTAGCTGTGAATGGAACTCGCAACCTCAACAAAGGTCGATAGGAAGCAAAACACAAATGCACACAGTACAATCGGAGTACGCAGAAGTTAGACAACAACGCTACAGTAGTGTTCAGGCAATTCCCCAGACGAACAGTCTGGTGATTCCACGAATCGTCTCATTTGTTAACAACAGAACAGGTATCGACAGCAGACAAGACAAGAGCGACAGACAAACCAAAGACAAACAAGAAACTTAGAACACTGGAGATTATGCAAAAACAGACACTACAGGTACGATCCGCTCAGTCACCCAGACAGACAGTCTGGTGATCCATCACGTTCTCGTCTCTGCGCGTCTTCTTGATTTATATAACTTTTTACAAACTGTTTGTAACTACTTTTTTCACTCGTGCGCACAAGATTTGGTTACATCTTCCCAATCCGGCGGCCGACTAACACACTTCTATGTGCTTACTTCGTGCATGAAACATTGGATTTTTTGTCAAGTGAATGGTTGACATGTCACCATAAATCGGAATGGTCTCCACCTGCACATCAAGATCAGCCAAGAGCTTCCTAGTCCACATAGCTTCACAAGTTGCAAAGGCTAATCCTCTATATTCAGCTTCTGTAGATGATAGTGCAACAGTAGGTTGCTTCTTCGAGCTCCATGTGGTAGGTTTGCTACCTATCATGAAAACATAACCTGAAGTGGATCTTCTATCTTCCTTTGAACCAGCGCAATCAGCATCACTGAAGCCCTTTACCTGCAATTCTTCATCATATATATAAAACAAGGCATGATTGACTGTGTGCTTCACATATCTTAAGACTCGTTTGGCTGAATTTGAATGTTCACTTGTTGGAGTTTGCATAAATTGAGAAAGAACTCCAACGATATAACACAAATCTGGTCTTGTGATCATAGCATAGATCAATGAACCTATAATACTCATGTTTGTAGTTACATCATGTAACTTCTCTCCATCATTTGAGCATAGCTTCACATTTGTGTCCATAGGTTGAGTGAGTGGTTTGAATACACTCATTCCAAATATGAAAAGAACATCTAGCAGGTACGTTCTTTGCGTCAAGTAGATGCCATCTTTCCCATAGACTACCTCAATGCCTAAAAAGTATTTCAACTCACCAAGATCTGAAATTTTAAACTCCTTACCGAGTTTTCTTTTTATCTCTTGTATTCTTGCAACATTACTTCCTGTTATGATGAGATCATCAACATATATGAAAATGTATACCTGCTTGCCTTCTTCTTTCTTCATGTAGAGAGAGGGATCTGCACTACTTGGACTATACCCACACCTTGTGAGGTACTCAACCAATCTTTGGTTCCAAGCACGTGGTGCTTGCTTCAGCCCATACAAAGCTTTCTTCAATCTACAAACAAGATCTGGATGCTTTTTATCTTCAAATCCAATCGGTTGACTCATGTATACCTCTTCTTGAAGTTCACCATTGAGAAAAGCATTTTTTATGTCAAGTTGGTACAATGGACATCTCCTTGTTGCACTCACTGCAATCAAGGTTGTAATTGTTCTTATCTTTGCAATCGGGCTGAAAGTCTCTTCATAGTCGATGCCGTGAGTTTGCTTGAATCCTTTTGCTACTAGTCAAGCTTTATGCCTAGCTAGAGAACCATCAGCATTTCTCTTTATTTTAAACAATCATTTATTTGGAACAATCTTCATACCTTTAGCCTTTGGAACGAGCTCCCATGTGTGATTGTCCTTGAGAGCTTTTATCTCTTTTTGCATAGATTCTTGCCATTCTTTTTGTGTACATGCTTCTTCATATGCATCTGGTTCTTTGTCTTTGACCACCTATGTCATATATGCAAAATGCTTTGCAATAAAAATATCATAGCTCAGCCTTTGAATTAGATACCTTGCTCTTGAAGACCTCCTTTCATTTCCTTTTGAATATTGCTTCTTCAACCGGTTCAACTTTACCTTTGGTGTAATCACCTCTTCATACTCTTCTTCACTTGCATTTGAATCACTATTTTGGGCAGCACTTTCAGCTTCAAATCTTCCATAACCTGATGTTGGTGATGAGGAATGACTCCTTAGTCTCCCCTTCCATGTTGAGCTTTCTTCAAGTGATGTAGAAGCTTCTGGACCTGACATTTGAGTGCTTGTTTGCTGAAATTCTTCTTGGATAGCACCTCCATCATCTTCGCAATCTTCTTCAAGAATCATCTCTTTCCCTTTCTCTTCAAACCATGGTCTTAGCTCATCAAATACCACATCTCGTGAGACTCGTAGCTCCTTTGTCACCGGATTGTAGCACCTGTATCCCTTTTGCTCCGATGAATATCCAATGAAAATACATTTTTCTGACTTTGCCTCCATCTTTGTCCTTAGTTCTTGAGGGATGTGAACATAACACACACATCCAAAAACTTTGAGATGTATAAGGTCAAGTTTCTTACCAGAATAAACCTCCTCGAGAGTTAAATTATGCACTCCAGCTGTTGTGCACTTGTTCATCAAATATACAGCCGTACTAGTTGCTCCAGCCCAATAGTTTAGTGGCACCTTCATCTCGTTGAGCATGCATCTTGCAACTTCTGTGATATGTCTATTTTCCTTTCAGCTATTCTATTTTGTTGAGGTGTGTACCTACATGTAAATTGTCGCTTGATGCCATTTTCATAAATAAAATCTGAAAATTCTTTGGGCCCATTGGACCTCAAGGTCTTTATGTAGCATTCTGTTTCCTTTTCTACATGTGCTTTAAATCTCTTGAACATGGAGAACACATCTGATTTTTGTTTTATGCAAAACATCCATACTTTTCTTGAATGATCATCAATAAAAGTGACACAATATCTATTACCAGTCACCGATGGTTGTTGTGATGGTCCCCGTACATCCGTGTGTATCAAGTCGAGGACATTCCTTGCCACATAGTTGCTCTTCTTGAATGGTTGTCGCGTTTGCTTTCCTAGTTGGCATGGTTCACAAAACTCATGTAGTCCAACATCATTAAAGCTTGGAAGACCTCTTAGCACTTCATGGTTGCTCATGTCCTTGAGCTTTGGAATGTTGATATGTCCAAACCTTTTGTGCCACAAATCAATTTCAACAATACTCTTGTTTCCAAACTGAATATACATCACCTTTCCATGTGGTTGTTGAATGTCCAAAGTGAACATCCTTGCTTCTTTCCTTCCTTGAGCAATGATCTTGAATCCTTCTTTTGGATTCTTTATAAAGCAGCCTTTTTCATTGAAGACAACATGATATCCTTTCTCTACATTTTGTCCTATTGACATCAAATTCTTTGCAATAGTAGGAACATGAAGAACATCAGCCAATACCTTCTTGTCTCCAAGCTTGATATCTCCAACATGCTCAATTGCGTGTTGAGTTTCATCACCTGTCTCCACACATCCTCTTCCACTTGGAGCTTGTAGCTTTGTGAATAAATCTCCTTGGCATGTCATATGGTTGCTGCAACCTGAATCTATAAACCATTTTTTATCATCACTTCTCGGGTTGTTGTACTCATGCTTCATGGCAAGCATGGTTTGCTTGTCTCCTTCACTTGATGTACTCGCATAGTTATTTTGGCTCCTTTGGTTGCCTCCATTCAACCTTCCATTCTTTTGCCAACAATCATTTGCATAATGTCCTAGTTTACCACAATGATAACATGTTATACCTTTATGAGGATTGTATGAACCTCGACCTCTTCCTCTATTTCTTCCTCGACCTCTTCCATGTGTGTCGTCCTCTGAGTTGTCCTTGTTGTCCTAAGAGTTGTGTTGGCTGGAATTTGTGTTGTTGTAGCTTATTCCTCTTCTTCTCGAGCCTCCTCTTGAGTTCCCTCCTCTACCTCATCCTGCATATAACATTTGACTATGGCTTTCCTTACCTTTGTTGCCTTCTCCTTGTTGAGCAACCTCTTCAGCCACAAGATTTGGTATAATCTCATTGAATGTTGGGAGAGGATCTCTATGAAGAATGTTTGTGATGAGGGGCTTCCACTTTTCTTCACTCCTCAAGCCATTCAGGGCTGTTTGGACAATGTCTTCCTCTTCTATCTTGCATCCAAGTGATGCTAGCTGATCTTGAAGCTCCTTGATCCTCAATGTATACTCACTAATGCTTTTGTTTGAGCTTTTCTTCATGTTGTTGAGCTCGTTCTTGAATTGCATCCTCCGAGACCTTGTTGAGGTAGCATACACCTTCTCCAATGCTTCCCAAACTTCCTTCAATGTTTCTAAGCTTTGCACATGACCAATCATAGTGTTAGAAATAACTTGTGAGATGAGAAACATCACCCTTCGATTCCTCTCTTCCAAATCAGCAAATTGTCTCCTTTGTGCTGGAGTAATGTTGGGATCTTGAAGATCAACTGGTTGTGGATCATCTCCAGTAACTAGACTCCATAAACCTTTACCTTTAAGGTAATTTGTAATTCTATACCTCCAAGATTGAAAATTGTCTTTGTCTAACTTCTCAATTTGCTGTCCTAAATCAGCCATTGAAAACTTCCAAGATTGAAGTTTACCTCAAGTATGTTGTGGTGCTCTTTCTTGGATTCACAAAGCTCCCCCTTGATTTGTAGCTTCTCCTTTGCTTTACTTCAGCTCCAATACTTTTCCTCTTCAACTTATAATGCTCTAATACCAATTGTTGGAGAATTCCTCTCCTATTCGCAGTGGAAAGTGTAGAAGATCTTCTCAGAATCAAGACTTTTGCCAATAGCTGAACCTTCAAATGAAAACTGGTACCAATTGAAATAAGTAATGAACTTAAAACTTTGGTCACTCAAACTAGACACTTACAGCTTTCAAATGAGCTATCAAACACTCAATTTGGAGTAGTTTTGGGTTGGCAACTCTTTGCCTCAAAATAGGTTACCTTTCCACTCAATTGAGCTAAAAACTAGACTTCACAAAAAAACTAAATAACTCATAGAGCATAAAGAAATTGATAAAACTGTTCTAGATGGAGGAAGCACTCAAGATAAGCTTTTCGACGAATGTTTAAACTCTAAAATTGGATACATATATTGAGAGATATGACTCTCACAAGTAGACTACCCAGAAATTGGTATGAGGGTGGACATAGTCTATGAGAGTAAAGAGAACAAAATGACTCAAACCAAATGAACTAGCTACAAGGGGACTTCTACGCCTTCTTCCTTTGTTCTTGAGTGTCCTCCCCTGCTCCTTTTGTAGCCAAACGACCATGAGCTCTCATGATGAGTTTGAGAGGTCTTCTCCATAACTTCTCCACTACTTTGGACAGCCACTCCTCTTACAGTTTAGTTTTTGGATTTGATTCTCTTTTGATTGATTCTCTTTTGGCCTCCACTAATTGCTGAGTAAATGCTTCCATTTTTCATTTTTGTATTTTCCTTGTATTTGAAGAAATTCCTTTTTGCAAAAATATATATGACCTTACTTGTTTATTTTTAACAATAAGCCCATAACAGGTAGTTGGTACCATCCAACTTATCCTGAATAGCCAACATACGTAATACAACACTATTTTTGGCCATGGTCAGTGACTAAAATACCTTGATGCAAGAAGTGATTGTATCTCAAAAACTTGAACAGAACTACCCATACGAATTCTGCTCAACCTGTAGCAAACTTTAAAACGCTTATGCTTGTGAACCGAAATTGGTATATTCCTTTGGCACAGAAAGACAAAATAGCCTACACAAGCAGTATGATAGTGCATTTGGAGGCTGAAACGATCTCAAATCGCGATTTGGGCATGACACAACAAAGTTGTTTTGATCTTTGAAACACCTTGAGTATGGTCACCAAATTTCATGTGATTCTAAGATTGCAACCGGAGAGGTGTCGACGATGCCTTAGATAAAGCGGCGACCTGCTCTGATACCAATTGTTGGAGTTAGACATCCATGGAATCACGCAAACAGCACAAGGAAGAAGATGAAGCTTGGAGCACAACACACAATACTAAATGTATTACCACTAGAATGTACAAAGATAAGTAGCCCATTAGGGCAATAGGCATATATACAAGCGAGGGGAAAAAAACCTCCTAAACAAGGAAAAAAGTGCCCTGGCGGACCTACAGTGTTCACAGACATCACTACCTAAATATATAAATAATTGTCAAAGATCAATAATGCAAAGTTCATCCAAAAATAGCAACTTATCTTATGCAAATTGATGTCAGCATGATCCGATGGTCCAGATCAGCTCGAGATCCACTGGTGGAGAATGAAGGAGCCTATTTTTTCTCCCTTCACCCTAGATATCATATAAAGAACCAATCCTAGCCATCCATTTGGTAAACCCAATGGTTGTAATGGAAAGCACTTGATCCTAGGGTTGAGAGTTGATTTCTATAGATCCAAGGGTGAAATTCATTCAAAAAACTATAAAAACCCCCCCTCCAAACTCATAGAGCATCATTGTTAGGCATCCATAGGGCCCTTGCTAGCACATGGTCTCCTTGAGATGATCATCATCAATTGAGCATGTGAGGATCCAAGATGGGCTAGTAAGAGCATAGTTCCTAGAATCAATTTTAATTTAGACTTCCAATCTAGGATAGGCTCATAAGCCCAATGGTTCTCTTTCTTTGCTCACCCTCAGTGTAGCATGTGAGTGAGTTCGAGTTGGTTTTATGAGTCTTAGACTTCTTTAGTTAGACGTAACACTCCTAGAAAGATATAGGGTCAATGGAGTGGAACCTATCCTCGTACGTGTGACATTCGGTTGAACTGTCATGGTGAGAGGGTCATGCGGACCGCCTTTGACCAGTACAATGCTAAGCTTGACTGATCACAACATTCATGTACATGTATGCCATTACAATATCTTTTAATTCATTTCTCTTATCTCTTGTCTCTTAGTCTCGTATGTGTTTTACATGTCTCCTCCTATCTCTTTCTATGTGTGAGAAGGCTCCGCAATCTTGTGTTGAACCAAGTGAGGATTATCCATTGAGATTGTGAGGAGAGGTTTCTATTTATTCATAAATCATGACCCACATGCATTCATACCATCCACAAACACCCATGCACATGTTTCAATTTTGAAAGTGTATAAGAAGCTCCATTTTTAGACCATTCTTCCTTTCGAAATTGATTCATGTGTGTGGTTTTCTTTTTTTCTCATCATGCATACATACCATCCAAAAGAACCTGTGCATATGAATTAAATTTTGAAAGTGTATAAGAAGCTCCATATTTTTGGACCATTCTTCCTTTCCAAGTTGAGTCATGTGAATGGTTTTCTTTTGTCCTCATCATTCATGTTCATGCGTTTATCTTGCATTCATATGTTCCCATAATCAAATCATGACATCTCTCCTCTCCATACCTAATAACGGCTTGGAAGTCACCAATAAAAGATCAATGTCTTATTTCTCACATATCCAATGTAGAAGAAAAATGAAAAAGAGATGAAACTAAGCCTAGTGAAAGAAGAGTGACTCGAAAACAAAGCTCAGAGGGAATAGAAAACATCTTAGAGCAAGCAGAAACATCACAAACCAAAGATAAAAAACAAGAATCACAACCCAATGAACAAAAACAAGAGGAGAAACAAAAAGGTAAGAAGACAAAGCAAAGAAAAATGAAACCAAAGCCTCTAGACAAACAAGAACAATCAAAACAAGCTCAAGAAAAAATGCAAGAACATGAACAAAAACAAGATCCTGAGCAAAAACAAAAGAAACCAAAGAGAAAACCTAAAGCCATCTTGATTTCAGAAATTGAGAGAAAAATAGATCCTATGGAGATTTTACATGATGTTTTGCTTAAGAGTCAAATGAATATGTGTTTAGAACAAGTTTTCTCTATTGTAAAGCATGTTTCTAAAGATAGCTTTATTGGCTTGATTAAAAGGAAGAGGTTTTCTCTTCATATAGATACTAAGATGCAAGACGCTCTAATCAAGATCAAGCTATGAATGAAACCTTAAACTTTGATGAATCTGATGAAGAGGAACTTGATGATGATGAAGTAAATGTTAATAAAAATTTCTCGGGACCTATTCGACCTGACCATAAAAATCATGAAAACGATCATGAAAGTCGTTTGAAAACAAAATCTTGGTCTAGAGGTACATCAGAGATGCATGTTAAAATAGGCAATGATAAGAACGTTATCACTGTAAATGCATTAGTAGATTCCGGCTCCGAAATCAATGTGATTTCAAGAGAACTCTATGATAAATTTCGATGGCCCATAGATAAAGATTGTGGATGGCATATGAGAACTGCACATAATGGTGTAGGTACCCTATATGGAGCTTGTGCTAGTGTGCCCATAGCCATATGAGGAATCACAAAAGAATTTCACTTATTTATTCAAGATAATTACTCCTATGAAGTTCTCTTAAGTCAGCCCTTTATTTGTGAGAGTCATATGGAAACTAAAGCCATGGATGATATATCTATCTATGCTAGAATTAAGTCTAAGGATGGAATGCAATCACTTCAAGTCATGACGGTAGGAGTGAATCATCCTAGGATCGATTCTCAATTAGAAAGAAACCTATTGTTACTCAAAGTCATGCGCATGCTTGTACTGATTCTGCACCTCGATTCATGCTTGGAGTTACATATGATCAAAATTTTGGATAGAATCCATTGTTGAGTGGGAAACAGTGGACATTGGTTTGACATCTCGCAACCAACCAACCAACCTGTACAATAGTTTGTCACTTTGTTTCCACATTCTAGATCAGATTTTCTTCATAAGAGTCAATTGTCCAAGTCTTTTATCCAAAAAACCCACAAAAATTATAAAACCAACAAAATCATGGAACATGATGAGCACATTGAGCATGTGATTGAGACATCTCATTCTTTCTCTACTCTTGAGGAGTTAGAGTTATGTCTTCAGTAAAATTCTAATTCCCATATTATTCTTCTTTCTTCCCTTGATGAGTATGCTCTAATCCAAGAGTATGCTCTCAATGTTGACAAGTGCTTAAAATTTCACCAAACCCATGATGCCTTAGTTGAAACAAAGTACAACATTGTAGACAAAAAAATCAAACCCATAGGTCAACCATTACCCCAAGTAAGTAACGAAAAAATTATTGATGTGAAAAATGATCCAATTCTTTGGGATAAGAGAAACATAGGACCTACATTCATTGATGAGACAATCAAACATGAGAAAATTGGTAGAGATGATGACTTTCTTTTGCCAGCAGAGAGAGATATATTTGAGAGAGTCATACATAGCCATGGAAAAGCCTTTACTTTGTATCCTCATGAGATTGATTGTGCAGATCCTAAGCTAGTTGCACACATGATAATCTTTACTACTCCACATATTCCATGGAATCTTTGCCCTATACCAGTTCCAAAGGTTCACTTACCTGAGCTAATGAAACTACTTAAGGAGAAGATAAACATGAGAATTTTAGAGCTGTCTTTTGCACATTACTCAAATAGATGGTTCACCATCCCTCAAAAGAATGGGAAACTATGTTTTATTCAAGACCTCCAACCTATCAATAAAGTCACCATAAGGAATGTAGGAACAAGACCCATTGTAGATGAGTTTGCTCAATGATTTTCAAGACATTCTATCTATTCAATGGGTGACTTATATTTTGGATATGACCAATTCCAATTAGCAAATGATAGTCATCACATAACCACAATGAAAACTCCTATAGGCTTAGTGCAAATGTGTACTCTACCTCAAGGAGCAACTAATTATGTGTCTCATATGATGAGTGCTATGAATATGGTCTTACATGATTTTATCCCTCATATAACCATGCCATTCATTGATGATATTCCAATCAAAGGGAGTAAGGAACGTGTAAAGGACATTACTTTAGATTCATCTAAATGTCGTAGATTTGTTCTTGACCATATCTCTAATTGGGAACAAATATTTCAACGATTTGAAGAGGTTGGTCTCACATTTTCCATAGAAAAGTCTATTTTTGGCGTCAATGAGGTTCTTATTGTTACACATTTATGTGGTCATTATGGTCAAAAGCCATACCCACAAAAAGTTAATGCCATTAGCAAGATTTCTTAAACATGTAACAACGTGAGTGAGGTACGCAAATTTCTGGGTGCTTGCATCTTTTATGTTATTTGGATCCCACACTTTGCTCATGTTGTTGATTGTCTCTATGACTTGTTGAGGAAGAAACAAAATTTTTTTGGACTGATAAACACACACAAGCTATGCGTAAATTGAAGAAATTATTACTTGAAGCTCTCATCCTTAAGCGTGTAGACTATTCTGTTAACAAACCTATTATATTGATTGTTGATAGTAGTCCTATTGGTATAGGTTGGGTCATAAGTCAACATCATAGTGAAGAGAATAGATATGCAATTAGGTTTGGGGCTAAAATTTTACATGAAACACAATGAAAGTATCCACAGATCAAACAAGAACTATGGGTATGGTAACCGCTTTGAAAACAGACAAAAAATATTTCATTGGTGCAAATATCAAAGTTGAGATTGATTGTTTGCCTCTCATTGGAATGATAGCCAATTGTTGATCACCTAATATAGCCATGCTTAGATGGATCTCATATATTAAGTTCATAAATCCCGAGTTAGTTCATATTTCAGGTAAGTCAAATTCAGTTGTTGATATGTTATTGAGAGCTAGATTTGATGATGATCTTGAAAGTGATCTAATAAAGAATGTGAACTTAGTTGACTATGTTCCACATATATACGAGTATGAGCAATTTCATGAGTCTAAGTATGACGATGAATGGAGAGACATATGAAAGTATCTAAGTACACTAGAACCATTACCTAGTTGGACTACAAATAGATTTCATAACATTAAGAAATAAGCTTATAATTTTTTCGCACGTAATGGTTATCTTTGGAAACATGCTAAAGGTAAGGTTAAGAATCCACAATGAGTCCTAGGAAAACATTCTAGGTGTGAAGCCCTTGGAATTTATGGTTTATTTACCCGTTTTAGATGGGTCTTGAACCTTAGGGTTGATTCTCTAAGGTTGAGTACCTTAGGCTTAATTGGAAGCTTCTCCTAGCCACTTGGCTTGTACGTGAGAGCTTGGAGAGTCTTCTTTTAGAAGCCATGTGATTTCATGTGATATCCTAAGCTTGGAAACCATGTGACCACCTTAGGGAACCATGTGATGGAAGGTACACATGTCCCCTTGAGAGGGACTTACCCCCTTAGACTTGGAGCTATATATTGGAGGGGTTGGTTGGGTAGGAAGAGAGATGCCACCTTAGGGACCCATGTGATGGAAGGTACACATGTCCACTTGAGAGGGACTTACCCCCTTGGACTTGGAGCTATATATTGGAGGGGTTGGTTGGGTGGAAAGACATCTATCTTCCTAGTGTGTGGCCTTGCTAGTTAGTCTTCAATTCAGTTGTGTGAAGGCTATGGAGTCCTTCCACAACAGTGGCATGAGGTTCTCTCCTAATTCATTCGTGAACTTTTTATCACGTGGGCATGAAGAACTCTCCTTTGAAATATCTTCTTGGTGTTGAGAAGGCATTGCTCGTGGCTTTCTCAACTCTTCTCTTGCTTACAAAAGAGTAGGAGCATATGATCCCTCCCTTACAAGGGCCATGATTGATCGCCAGACCAACATGTGGACTTCAGCCTGAAGTGGTACTCCCGTGTGTGGGCGGCAATCAGTACATGAAGCCATGAGCTCTCCTTCGGTTTCATTTGGAAGACGGTGAGTTATTTGAGGACCTGTCTAGTCAAGCCAGACATGCTATATGGGATTTTAAACCGTCGCCTGAAGCTCCCATGCTATATGAGTATCATGTCACGTTTTTTTTTTAATTCTCACGTTTATGAGTATCAAATATCTCATGCTTTCTTTTCAAGCATTGTTAAAAAAACACCTGTTGAGGATCATTTGTTAATTGCAATCTTTTCTTATGTAGTTGTTTTCTTAGTTTACGCTTTGCGTATGGGAGCATCCTTTTAGTTGGATGGCATTTGACTTTGCTAAATAGGATGTTTTGAGAACATAAGTTAATGTTTTGGTTGTTTAGAAAGTTGTCTCCCATTTCTTTCTTATGATCTTCCTTCCATAAATATTATTGAAGGATGCACGAGAATAGATAGAATCATAATAGTTCTTTAGAGATTAAAAAGTTTTTTCTCTTTTTAAGGTTCGTGATAGAAGACTGATGCAGTTCTAGGATCGTTCTGCTAACTCACCTCATCATTCAGATGGGTAGAAACACTTCGTCTATTTTCCACCGTGACGCAGATTCATTCAAGATCTTCGTCTTGCCGACAGACACCGCAACCATCATGAATCTCGGATGGTTTGCCTCTCTCAGTACGGGAGCCTCCAATATCGACTGCAAACAAGGCCTCGTTTGTTTCCCGGCGCAGCAGCGAGCTAAGCGGGAGAGACGAGATGAAGAGCACACCTCTAGCTCCTATTCGACAATTTTTGATGGATGCATGGAGTTTCCCATTATTTCTCTACATTAGAGATCCAAGAAGATAAGTTTATACATTTTTTAATCTCATTTTACATATTGCATATGGGTTTATTTGCTATAATGTTGCTCATATGAGCTATTTATTTATTATATGTGAATAAACCCACTAATGTGTAGTTTTGTGGTAAGAGATTTTGAAAGGCGTGAGAGAAACTATGGAACGAAGTTCCATGGGACAAAATTCAAAGGCAGGATAGACTCTTCACCAAGATCATGGAAAGAACAGGGTTAAAGAGTTAGTTATTTTCTTCTCTCACAAATTCCATGAAATCTTTTACATGCATGAGTCGCTATTTTATGCATAAATCTCTTTTGCATGAAGATTGGTTTTACATGCTAGTACGTATAGTTATGAGGGCATGGTTCTTTTTGAAAGGTTCCTTTGTCAAGGATAATGGAGGCATGCGCATGACATCCATTACCTATGCATATAGATTTCACCCCTTAAAATGCACGCATAAATGCATGATTACAAAGGTAAGTCCACACTTAAGGGCACACAAGTAAGTATCAAAATGCCCAAGAAGGAATCCAATGATGGACAAGATGGGATGGCCGAAGCCTACCTCATCACCATGGGAACACTCAAATAAAGCCAAGGGATGGACGAAGCTTAATTTCCAGGTAAACATTTGCACCTTTTTCTTTTCTTTGGAAATTAAAGAGCATACAGGGCATGTCATAATAGACATGACTCGCAAGTGGATGCATAGATTTAGGTGGCACAGTTTTTGTGGTCACATCGACAATCAATCATGGAAATAAGTTGTACTATGCATCAAGTTCATTGCTTTGAAAAGAATTATTGGAGGTGCATTAAAACGGTCGTGGTTAATGCATCTAATGTATTGTTGAAACTCGCATATACTAAGTTTCATGGAAATTTTGCACCATTCGTTGGATGAACAAAGTTCTGAATTGGAACTTTTGCATTAGAGGGAGATTAAGTTCTTGAAGTTAAGCTTAAGTAGGATTTGATTTTATAAGTTTTTAGGAAGAATGGTGATAAGGCCAATTGACCACTATAAACCATTTAATTCCTTTAAGTTTGACTTAGAAATTAAAATTCTAACTTCTTGAAATACCTTAAGCTTAAAATCCCTCTTATGGAAGTTTAAATTCCATAAAAGACCATGGCATGCCTGATCAGCAAGGCCATAGACTTAAGGTAGTAATACAAAAATTTTCTCTCTTAAAACCATGATACAATGGTGGTAACTTAGAGCAATATCTTCTCAAAACTCTAAGGAAGAGAAAATATGGTATAACAGAATCTTAGTTTTGGAAGATGAAAGTATTAGTGCTTTTGTTCAAGAAAGTTCTTTGTTTGATAGAAGTAAAGAACTATTCGGAGTTTTACACTATTGTTCCAAGCAAATGCAAGACACGAAGAGAAGGTAAGACCCAAGGGTTTTAATAAACCAGAAATACCATTTTTTCAATGTCCTAAGAGTAAAGGGTTAGTTAAATGGTACATAGTATTACCATCTACTTCATCATAGAGATTTGATTGGCAAGTCAATTATTCTTTCTCAGATGACTCATTATGTCATAAGATATAATATCTAGTTGAGTATAAACTAGCTCTATTATCAGGTGACACAAAATTATCTTTTAGAGTACATCTAAACAAAGGAATCATTGAAAAACCAATCTTTGACATTAAGTCTTGTCAAGTTGCAATTAGAACTGAGACTTGGTAAGTTGAAATTCCATTGTAGCATAGGCAATACATATGCTCTATAATGGAAATAATACTTACAAGTCCAAGAAGTAATAAATCTTACTTGATTAGAAGAAGGTTTGATCATAAAATTCAAGCTAAAGTTGCCTTTACCAAAGTGGAAGTGTAAGCCGGATGGTATGGGACATCTAGGCTTACACTACCACTGAAGTAAACTCGGTGGTATGGGACATCGAATTTGTGGGTAATCTCAACTTGAACTTTGGGACATTTGTTCTGTAAGCTTGGAGAAGAGAAAGCAAGAAGCTCTGAATAGTTATTTTTACCAAGGGGAACAATAAAAGATTGAAAATAAACTCTTTTAGATATTTCTGAAAGAGCACAATTTTCAATTTACTCTCAGGTAGTTTTCGGGATGAAAACTCTTAAGGAGGGGAGAAAGTCCCCAAGAACTTGCATCTTAGAACTTGCATCTTATGACTTGAAAAGACCAAATAGGGTATTGCAAGGTAAAAGATAGGCAAGAAATAGATAAAGTTGAAGTATTCTAGTACTTCATATATTTTTCATTACATCTTCCAACTAAATGAAGTTCTCAAAAATTGGGAAAATTCTCAAAGAACCCCAATGCAAGAGAAAACTTGCATACACCATAAGGATTGTATAAATCCTAAGGGGGTTAGGAAAAGAAGTTGGATGAGCTATAAAGTATAAACCTAAAGGTATTTTGATGCTTCATGGGGATGACATAACATACGTTATGGATTCCAGTATTATAGACCTAAGGAATATGACTTCTTGTATGAAGCATAATAGCTAGATCCCCAAGTAAAACCCATGGGTAAAGCTTTGAAAATGAAGGGATCTATTTTAGAAAGACCTAGTCTTATCTCTTATTTTGGCAAAAGAAGAAAAGCCAAAAGACCCAAGTCGGGTGAAGATCAAGTCAAACTTAAAGTTTGATAAGATGAGTCACACCACATGAAATGGTTAACCAAATATTTAAGTAAGATTAGTAGAGGTGGTGTAATCTAAGCACCTTAGTCCTTGCTCTTATAAATTTGGTACCATTGCATGAAAAGAATTTATAAGGATAGAAAAGGTGAGAAAGTATAGAGACAAAGTTATGTGGATTGGATGAGGAACCAACTGGTATGGGACGGTGGGTACTGAATCCCATTGAGTACTTTTTCTTGATGGCCAGAAGAAAAAGGGACTCATGATCCAATGGTAAACATCAGGAAGACAATGTCTAGGAATAGGCATCTTCTTCAGTTATCCTCTCAAAGGGAAGAAGAATACGAAAGGATATGATCTATCTCTCATAGAGAGTTAGAAACAAGAAGAGGATCAACTTCTTTGAGTTGAAGGTAAACTCCAAAAGATGAAGCTCTAAAAGGTTCATCCCAAAGTATGACTTGAAATTCAAGGAACATAAAAATGATCTTAGACCAAGCTTGAAAGAAAGCTAAAAAAGATCATCTTTTGGATACTTGATATTTCAATTCAATTGAAGAATAAGAAAAATCTAGTTATGATGTCAACATAGGACATCTTCAATAGATATAGAATATAAGGGAGAAAACTCTAGAAGGATCAAGAAGACCCTTAAGGTTTGAGATCTAATTAAAGATCCATAAGGATTAAGCAATAAAGAAATGATTGGAATAATCTATTTCTACTTATGACCTTAAAGATAACACGATCTTTTACACTATGAGTTCCCATCTTGGGACGTAGTTATAAAGTTCTTAATCTTTTTGGAAGAACAAGTAAAATAGTTTTCAATCCAATGGAGTCTATAATAGTTAGATTAATCCCTATGGATTCTAGTCCCTTAAAGTGGATGCTCAAAACTACTTAAAGTTTTGAAAGAACATTAAACCCACTTTTGGTAAGCTATTCTCTCTGAACATAAAGAGGATGCTATATCCTCTTAGAATTAGAAAGATAATCCACCTTTACCATTCTATTGGTTAGGTAGGGATTAAATAATGAAATTCCCCTCTATTTAGAATTATTGGAGGCGAATTGCAAACAAGGAAATCCACCATTTCACTAAAAAAGAGTGATTTGGGCAGGGATTATGAAAGATTCATCTTCCTTTTAGAACAAGTTGGATTCTAACTTGAGAGATGAATCTGATAAGGAAACCTTAAGTAGCATTCATCTATTTTGCTAGGTCCATGTACAAGTGATGCAAAGCAATGGACCAAGGTAGTAATCTAGTTGAGGCCACTTTGTATCCACCTAATTCACAAGTTTGAGCTATGGAGACCCAGATGACACATAGCTTAAACAAAGGAAATAGGCAAGGATGTTCTCTTCCACCCTTTTCATTCTTTCCATACTTTGCATTCGACTCAATTCTTTTTTCGTATGCAAACGAGATGGAACTTTGAAATGATTAGGGCAGGGAATTAGACCACACATGGATTCTCCTCTTTTAAGATTCAATTGGGGTAGAATTCCCCTTTCGAATTAAGAGGCGAACTTAGAGATGAAAGCCATGATACTTGAGATTGATCATGGAGCACGGGGGAATACCCCAAGGTATATATCTCCGCTCATTTCTGAGGACGGAAATGTTTTTTTAAGGGGGGGAGAATGTTGTATAATTACATGGGTCTAAGGGTAGAACCCTTGGGTTTCTAGGTGTGAAACCCTTGGGATTTATGGTTTATTTACCCCTTTTAGATGGATCTTGAACCTTAGGGTTGATTCTCTAAGGTTGAGTACCTTAGGCTTAATTGGAAGCTTCTCTTAGCCACTTGGCTTGTACATGAGAGCTTGGAAAGTCCTCTTTTAGAAGCCATGTGATTTCATGTGATATCCTAAGCTTGGAAACCATGTGACCACCTTAGGTACCCATGTGATGGAAGGTACACATGTCCCCTTGAGAGGGACTTACCCCCTTGGACTTGGAGCTATATATTGGACGGGTTGGTTGGGTAGAAAGACATCTCTCTTCCTAGTGTGTGGCCTTGCTAGTTAGTCTTCAGTTCAGTTGTGTGAAGGCTATGGAGTCCTTCCACAACAACAGGACTACAAGGAACATGCTTAGGATGGTGGAGCCATATGTTACATAGGGGTATCCCAACCCAAAGAGTGTAAAAGAGCTGACATATAAGAGGGGATTTGGAAAATTTCAGAAAAGGAGTATCCCTTTGACTGATAACTCTCTCATTGAGCAGGTTCTTGGGAAATCTGGCATCATTTGCATCGAGCATCTTATTCATGAAACCTACACTGTAGGGCCTCATTTTAAGGAGGCCAACAACTCCTTATGGTCATTTAAGCTGAGTGCTCCTTTTGGTGGCTTGAAAAAGAAGAGGAACCATTTCATTGAATCTAGATATGCCGAGAATTTGAGGACTACATCAATGCTTTGATTCGAAAGATGAGTTAACCACATCTTGGGTGCCAAATTATTTACTTCTTCAGCTTGCCTCGATTCCTTTCAAATAGAAACCACTTCAGTCGAACCAGATTTTGCTAAATATTGGAGTTTTTAAGTTTTGAGTATTATATATATAACTTGCAAGCAGGTACTAGGCCGCCAGGGAGATGAATGAGGTAGCAGGGAGATGAATGAGGGGGATGGAATTTAGGAGGGAAGGACATTTTTTCATCAATTCGCACGAGGGGGATTTTCATTTTTTTAGGCAATAGGGTTCACGTTTACTTCCTCCTCTTCGTTTTTGTGCAAGAATGAAGACATCAGAAGGGAGCTTGGGGGCTCCGCCGATTTGCTGAGAGGAAGGAAAGGACATCAAAGGGAGAGAGTTTTTTGGGTCTGTGCATAGAGGGGTGCTGCTAGACGGTCAAGCCATAGTTGTGAAGCAGTTGCAAAGCGAAGTTTTAGGAGGAAAGGGAAGAGTGCATTGTTCTGTTTTTGCGAGAGGGAGGCCTTTTGTTGGTCTTCTTATGCAGTTATCGAAGGAGGCGTACCTTTTCCTGGTAGTAGATCACTAAACCGCTCATGTTCGGCTTCATTAGACAGACCAAAAAACTACCCAATTTCAACACTAGCCCGAGAAGGTTCACTCAAATGCACTAGTCAAGGGAATTATGCAACTTCTCTCTGATCGATCAACAGCTAAGTCGAACTCTGGAAAGTCATGCAACAAGTTTATCTTTTTGAAGATGAGAAGAGCATCTGTGTTCTTAATGCACTGGGAAGACTCTGGTGCTCAGTGGTCTCATTAATTGCAACAAGTATAGAATGCTGAAGTCGGTTCATCAGGGTGGTTGAACAAGGGACCAACACCTCTATCCCAAGCACTAAAAGGGAGGGCGGGAATCAAGAAGTTTGTCGGAAGACATGAGAAAAGTAGTAGTTGGTTGCAGTGACCAGGACACCGACTTTGTTGGGAAAGAGAGAGAGACCATGGTTCTTGATTTGATTGTTACAATCATTCTCTAAGGAACACGGCTGAGAAGACTCCTATGATTCAGGATCTGACCAAAGTCATCTAGCTTGATTTCTGCTAATACATTCTTACTGTTGTCTGAAGGAACAGCTTAAATGATATAAGTTTTCCCAGGTGACCCTTTCTTTTCCTTTACTTTTCCGAGATATTACTAAGGTGGATGCAATCTATGAATGTTTGACGTGTACCCACATTTCTGTCCTATTTCATAAGCATGCAACCCATAGAGTATATCTTCTAGTAGGATGGAAATTGCGCACTGTATCTCGCTTGACTGATCATCTACAGCTTGAGTGAATGTGGGTACATTAATGTTTGAAAAGAATTGCTACTTACAGTGTCAAGCTGTCACATATCACTTTTGCAAGAGTATAACACCCACTGGTTTCTATAATGACTTCAATGCATTGTTGTACAACGGTGTCAGCTCATATATGTTAGAAGTTCAAGTCTTCAATATTTCGTGCGCATATGTATTTGCAAGGCTAATTGTGCCGACAAGTCATGGACCCCTTCGAAGTACTGTAGATCTCATATTCCTCATCTTAAAGTGCTCTAGGCTCGCATCCGAAAGACTACTGCCTACTTGTGTTCACCAGCGTCGATGTAGTTTGAAAGAGTGTAATTTCCCATTTAACTCTATCGGGAGGGTAAGGGGAGTTGCATGTGTGTATAAATGCTTGCATAAGAGTAAGAAGGGAAGAGAGAGGAGGTGTGTGCAGATAGAAAGTGAGTGAGAAATAGAAAAAGGGTGTGTGTATGTGGACATATGTATGAGAAGGGGTATGTGAAAAGTGTGAGTGTGGGGGTTGATAGGTGAGTGGAAGTATGTGCATGTGTAAGTGTGAGAATGAGAGTATGGACATGTGTGTATATGAATCTATGTGTGTAAATGTGTGACAGTGCAGGTGTGTGCATGAAGGAGAGTGAGTGAGGAAGTGGCCGAAAAAAGTTGGTAGGAAGATGAGTGCATGTGTGCATGAGGGGATGTGAGAGGGTGTATGTGTGTAGATGTGTGTGTGTATAAAGGAGAAAGGAAGGAAAAGAGGAAAAGGGGGGAAACGAGAGTGTGAGAGGGAAATGATAGTGTGAGAGAGCAGGGTCTGTATGTGAGAAAGTGACGGTGTACATGTGGATGTGTGCATGTGGGTGTGAATGTATGTGAGAGTAAGCAAGGAAGAGATAACATGGGTTTGAGTGAAAGAGAGAAAGAAAAGAAGTGGGATATGTGTGTATGTGGGCATAGGAGTATGTGAGTGAGTGAGAGGGAGGAACTAAGAATAAGAGCAAGGGTAAGGGGAATGAGAGGAACTGGGAAATAAGTGGCACGGGAGCATGTGAGTAAGAAGATACTCGGGAGTACATTCACGTACCATTTAATGATTTGAAGTAAGGCAAGTGAATCGATTTCGAGAAGTTCAGGAAGAATTTAAGTATTTGCAGATAACTTTTCCCATGGGGTTAGGGCAAAACATTTTGGTGCATTTGCCGAGAAGCACATGAGCTAGTGCATAGACAAAAGAAGTATCAATCGAGAGACAGTTGTGGGCTCCAAATAATCCAAGTCGATCGATTCCAAGGGGTTTGAGTAAAGATATAAGTAGAGTATTAAAAGTGGAAAACGAGAACCTGAGAGGACAAGTCCAGTTGCTGGAAAGAGAAAAAGTGGCTAGGAAGAGCAATGACACGAGAAAGAAGCTCTTGGACCTTAGAACCGGCTTGATGATAGTCGATTGCCATGGAGTTTCGATTGAAGAAGAGCCCTCACAATATGATGATGACCTAGCACATAGAGTCGACCGAATAGAAAAGGAAATGGAGAAATTGCGAGAGATGATTGATAAATATGATGAACAAGCGAATAAGGTAGCTAAAGAGTTTCACCTAGAATTAGAAGGGATGAAGAGTGCCCAAGCAAAGAGCGATGAGAAAGTGAGATGGGTAGAGAAAGAGAATGCAAAGCTGAGTAGCAAGCTCGATAGGTGGATGAATCAGAAAGACAATGAGATGCGAGGATAACTAGAGGACCCGAAAGTAGGAAAAATGGAGGAAGAGCTAAAAGCGGTGTTGGATAGGTTGGATGTGTTCGGAACGGAGTTAGAAAGGAAGAAGAATGAATTGTCGAAGAAGGTAGATGATTTAGATGTAGAAAATATGAGTAGGATTTGGGAGGAAAGATCAATTAGAGAGGAAGTCGAGAAGTTGATCGTTCAAGTTGAGAAGAGGGAGGATATTCCCCTCGGATCTGAAAAAAGGATGAGAGATTTAGACGAAGAGATGGAGCAAATATGGAATCGGTTCCGAAGCATCGACTGTGACATGTTCCAATATCAGAGTGATATTGAGCACAACAAACAAGGATTAAGAGACATATCGGTGAGGCTTGAGGCACTAAGAGGTACAACGGCTAATGCTAGTTGGAGATGAAAAAGAAATAGACGAGGCGATGGATTTCAGTAGGGATGGCTTAGGTACTATTAGGGTTTGCTTTGCGGATTGCAAGTCAGATATGTGAGGACGGGTAGGGGAAGTCTGTTGTACGCCTAGGACTAAAGTGGCATTTTTTGGGGTTTTCAGGTCGACAAGGTAGTTAGTGTGTGCGGGTTTCAAGAGGAAAAGTTGCCCATGGCATTAGTGGTCGGATTTTGGCTTGAGTAGCGGTAGAGAGGAGATGTGTCTCATCAGGATGTCCACGGGGGAATATATGTGTGTGTGTCGTGATTGGTTGGGTTGGGAAAAGGGCCTTCTTCTTTCTCCTAATTCTCAAGACTTTGGAATTGAAAAAGAAAAGAAAAAAAACAAAAAGGA
>CM035436.1:82540243-82565243 GCA_020310875.1 Ceratopteris richardii
AATAAAAGTGAACTCCAACATTGTCCCCTACATGCAGAAGGACTAATTATTGTAAGTACATTGAACTTTTCATTTTAATATTTTTTAGATATACATGAATGATATATTTTGATGTACTATTTTTTTGTTGTTATGTTATAATTAGATTCTAATGAATCAGAGGGTACTTGACCACCTCTTATCCATGCAATAACTCCACACGCATCATTTGATATGAGTTATGATTATTTTTAGTATGAAGAGCATAGTATATGTTGGTGTAAGATGATGATTATCCTACTAATTATGCTAATACTCCTCATACATGTCATGGACATGCTGTTTATCAATTACAAGTTGAGGTTTCTCAAAATCCTTGATCTCTTGGTTTAGAGATTGAAATGGATGGAGATTATCCATTACCAACTTGTGATTGTCCTATAGTACAAACATATGATAGAAGAAGATACAAAAGATGGCATAGAGGACCACTTCCCTTAAATGGAGAGGTTTTTAATTTTTGGGGTAATTGCTGTATTATTTCTCCCTCCATTATCACTAATGTTGGTCATGGTCTCTTTATTGTAGAGGATTTGTATGTACCTCCCAACTCTAAAGTCACTCTTATGTCATTTTCTTGGTCCTATATATAGATGGGGAGATTGGCATCGACTTACTTACTTGCTACATTCAAAGCATGAGTACTTATGGATTATGTCTAAATGCAACTACTCTTGCCAATAGAGGGATTACACATGCAAAAAATAAAAGATTATGTATTGACAGAGGAGCTTACACTCACAAAAATATAGCGTATTTAATGAATACTAGTCAATGATATAATAGTTCAAGGACTAATTGCATATTTGAAGAGTGTGAAAGTAATCATGAATCACAATAAATGAGTAGATATGTAGCAAGATACATAGTTGCCAATGCTACTACTTCATTATGTGTTGGTGATGAATTATTAGTGAAATATGTATGGCATAGACCTCCAAGAGCACCTTTTAGTTAGCATTAGAATTGATAATGTTTTCCAAAACTCTTATAAATCAAATTTCAATTTGACAATAAAATTTTCTTTTCTATACTCATGTATTTAAATTTGTGTTTAAAATTTATTTTTCATTCATGTATGAAATACTAATGATTTATGTATGTAGATTCCAATGTATGATATTGATGATCTTTCACCACACCATTTAGAGTTACTAGTAAGACCTCATTTATCAAAAGCATCCATGAAGCTATGCAAAAGTGATCCTATAGAATATGCAAAATTGAAAGAACTATGTCCGAAAGAACACAAACAACAGGATGTGTGCGCCGATGATGATGGCATGGTGTATTTTATCGAGGATTGGTATCAAAATGAAAGAGAGAAAGTTGAAATTTTTGAAAATAAAAAATATACTGAAGGAGAATGTCTAAGGCACATCTATCAAGGGAGCACTAGATTGTGCTTTCTGACTAGAGTAGACAAGATTTCATAAATACACTTCTAAATACAAGATCACCCACGAAGGGGAACGATACAAGAATACGTGAATGATACAAGATGTCCCACAACCTGGGATTGATAGGTATGAACAACTGGACTAGAGATGATACAGGGGATCCCACAACCTCGGATCATAAGTATGAAACAAGACCTCTAGATTACAAGAACTCCCTTCCCGGAGATGAACTAGATACAAGAAAGAACTCAATAAGATCTCGTACTACAAGATTACAAGAGGACAAGACAAGATGTCTAGGATACAAGACTAAACAGGACTGGAACAAGGAACAAGACAAGAACAGGAACTGGAACTTGGAGAGTACTTACTTGGCGGTCACGACTCCTTGAGCTCCCAAGACTAGTATTGGCAAGACTAATTATGAATGTGGCCAACCCCTCCTTATATAGGTTTTCAAGGCCGGTTCTTGAATGGCGGTTACAAATTGATGATGGCATCGATGATGTCATCAATTCGAAACATGAGCTCTGAACATCCGAATGAGGCAAGTAGACAGTCGATCTTAGGGTTTGGCATGCTTCAGATGCAATGGAAGGATTGGTTTCTCCTAATTCTGAACCAATCATGAGATATAGGATTCACATGGGATCTAAGGTTCAAGATGTTTTCCTTTGTCCATGACATCACCTCCCCCTCAAGCGACGAGTTCCATGAGGAGCGGTCATGTTATCTGGTCTCGGCTTCATTGGATTTCTCTTATGGAATTCTCGAACCTTGATTGGTGCTCTCTGAAGGTTTTCAACAGGTTCCCAAGTACGATCACTGATGTCATACCCTTTCCAATGAATAAGGTATTCCAATCTTCCTCGGGATATTCTAGAATCTAGGACATGCTCGACTTCGAATTCTTCATGATCATCAATCTCAATAGGTGGTGAAGGACTAGGTCTCTCCCCCCTCAATGGTGAAATCTGATATGTTTCCAACATGGATACATGGAAGACTGGATGTATTCGCATGGTGCTTGGTAGCTGGAGCTTGAAGGTGACTGGATTGATCTTGGCCAAGATGGTGAATGGACCAAATCTTTGATGATCTAACTTTGCACAGGGCCTTGAAGTTTGTAAATTATTTTTAAGTATGTTGATATATTTAGGTAGTGATGTGTGTGAACACTCTAGGACCGCCGGGGCACTTTTTTCCCTCTTTAGGAGGTTTTTTTCCCTCGGCTTGTACATACGCGTATTGCCCTAATAGGCTACTTATCTTTGTACATTCTCTAGTAATACATTCAGTATTGTGTGTTTGTACTCCAAGCTTCTTCTTCTTCCTTGTGCTGTTCGCGTGCTTCCGCAGACGTCTATCTCCAACAATTGGTATCAGAGCAGGTCGTCGCTTCTTCTAGGGCGCCGTCAACACTCCTCCGTTTGCAGTCTCAGATTCGCACAAAATTTGGTGAGCATACTCAGGGTGTTTTCGAGATCAAAACAGCTTTGCTATGTGGTGCCGAAATCGCGATCTGAGCTCGTTTCGGCCTCCGAACACACTATCAAAGCGCTTGTGCAGGCTATTTTGTCCTTTTGTGCCAAAGGTATATACCAGTTTCTGTTTGCCAGTTTAAGCGTCTCGAAGTCTGCTACAGGTCTAGCAGAAGTCGTCTGGGCAGTTC
Organism: Ceratopteris richardii; assembly: GCA_020310875.1. Taxonomy (NCBI): domain Eukaryota; kingdom Viridiplantae; phylum Streptophyta; class Polypodiopsida; order Polypodiales; family Pteridaceae; genus Ceratopteris; species Ceratopteris richardii. The sequence continues at coordinate 82,543,355 of CM035436.1, forward strand.
CGTTCAACTTTTTGAGATACAGTCAATTTTCTGCATCAAGGTATTTTAGTCACCGGCCATGGCTGAAAGCAGTGATGTATTCCGTATGTTGGCTGTTGAGGATAAGTTGGATGGTACCAACTACCCATTATGGGCTTATATGATGCGACATGTACTGGTTGCAAAAGGATTGTGGAACATTGTGCAGGGTGTTGAAAGACGTCCTGTTACACCTGTAATGACAGGTACTGCAAATACAGGTGTTGGAGCTGATGAAGATGGTGTCCAAGATGATATTCCGCAGATTCCTGTTCATGCTGCTGTTTCTGTTGCACCTACTGCAGAGCAGATTCGTTGGGATGGCAGAGATGCCCAAGCACATGCATTGATAGCTTTGTCTGTCAAACGTGCCATTATTCCTCACATTCGCTCTTGCAGAACAGCAAAGGATGCTTGGGATACACTTACCACTTTGTACCAGGCTAGGAATGAGGCTCGTGTTGCTTACCTCCGAAAACAGTTGGAGAGTGAGCACATGAATGAAGGTGATTCTATGGACAGTTTTCTTACAAAGATCAAAGACCTGAAGGAACAATTGATTTCTGCTGATGAGGTTATACCAGATAGCTCACTTGTGCAGACCGTTCTGAATGGCCTTCCTGATTCATATCAAAGTTTTGCCTCTACTCTTCGGTTGATGATGAAAGGCAATCCGAATGCCTTGTCATTTGAGGAATTAGTCTCTGTTCGGTTGCAGGAAGATCAGTCCAGGCAGAACAGGTCCATTATGCGTGTTGCAGATCAAGCTTTCTTGGCTAGTCAGAAGGGCAAAGGAAAATGGAGCTCTTCTACTAGTAAGCAGAAATCTGCAAATGCTGCACAATCGAAGAACAAGGATAAAGATGAGAAGAAATCAGAAAAGCAGAAATTGTTTTGCAAGTACTGCAAAGGAAATGATCATATTATAAAGAATTGTCCAAAACTGGCTGCTAAAGAGGCTGGAATGGTTGTTGCAGAGGCCTCTACACCAAAAACAGAGTCTGCAAATCTTGTGCAGGAAGAAGAATGGGCGTTTACTACTGTCTGCAGTTTTGACCCATCTTCTCATGATCAGTGCATGTCTACAGTAGACTCAGATGTTTGGTACTTTGACAGTGGGGCGACCAAACATATTACCTCGCAGCGCAGTTTCTTCTCTTCACTCGAGCCTACCCCTACAGGGAATACTGTCACATGCGCCAATAACTCCTCTTATCCTGTTAGGGGAGTTGGTAAGATCATTCTGACTACTGCTGATGGTAGTTCTTTCACTTTGTCAGATGCTTTATTTGTGCCAGGGATCAAAAAGAACCTGTTATCAGTTTCTGCATTAGCCAAGATTGGCTTGGTTGTGAAATTCGTTGATGACAGGTGTACAGTCCATGATCTCTCAAATGGCGATGTGATTATTGCTTCTGGCATTTTATGTCGTGGGCTGTATAAGCTCATAGACTATGAAAGATCTGTGAATGATTCGGCATGTGCAGTTCATGATTCTCAGGCTATGTTAGATGCAAAGCTTTGGCATGCACGCTTTGGTCATCTGAATTTTGCTAGTTTGTTACACCTGCAGAAATCTGAAATGGTGTCCTCTTTGCCCAAACTTGAGGCACCTGGAAAACATGTTTGTGAAGACTGTATTTTGGGCAAAATGCAGCGTTCTTCCTTTCCAAAAGATGGTTCAGTTCGGGCTACGCAGAAATTGCAGCTTGTACATAGTGATGTCTGTGGTCCTATGCAGACACCCTCTTTTGGAAATTACCTTTACTTCGTGACTTTCATTGATGATTTTTCCAGGCATGCATGGGTATATCCACTCAAAGCAAAGTCCGAAGTGTTCATGTGCTTCAAACTGTTTTTGGTTTTGGCTAAAAATCTATCAGCATGTAAAATGGGCACCCTCCATTCTGATCGAGGGAGGGAATATATGTCTTCAGATTTTAATGCATTTCTGGCTGAACGTGGGATAAAACACCAGTGTACAGTGCCGTATACACCTCAACAGAATGGAGTTGCTGAACGAAAGAACAGGTCACTCATGGAGATGGCGAGGTGCATGGTCAAAAGTCAGGCTTTACCACATAGTTTCTGGCTTGAGGCTGTCATGTGTGCAACATATGTACTGAACAGGTGTCCCACTAAAGTGTTGCAGTCTATCACTCCATATGAGGCTTGGCATGACCGCAAGCCAACTGTTGCTCATCTGCGTGTTTTTGGTTGTTTCGCATATGCATTAGTGCCTGAACAACATCGCAGAAAATTGGATGATAAGGCAGTAAAATGTATTTTTGTTGGGTACAGTTCTGAAAGTAAAGGCTATCGTCTGTATCATCCACAGACTAAACGCATTCTGGTTAGCCGTGATGTTGTCTTTGTGGAAGATGCTATTCAGCCATTGCTTTCATGTACTAAGGAGACATCTGTTAGCTCCAAAGACATGTATGATACTTTGATGCCTCTTTTTACAGGTGGACAGGCTAGTGCTGGTCCTAATGAGGCAACTTCTCAGCCTTTGTAGGTTTCATATGATGATGCAGATCATTCCATTTCTGATGCAGATTTACATGATGCACTTGTTGATGAGAGAGCTGATATTGAACAGGCAAAAACTATGCCACAATGGCTGGTGCAGACTTTGCGTGACAACAAATTAGATGCACCTTTGTCATATCGTACTCGTTCAAGCTCTCATAGTACCTCCTTTGCATCAGATTGCTATGCTATGGCTGCATCTAGTCTCTGTGATGAGAATGAGCCTGTTTCTTTTGATGAAGCACAAAATTCAGAAAATTGGATGGCTGCTATGCAATCTGAATATGATGCTATAATGAAGAATGGTACATGGTCTTTATGTGACTTGCCTCCTGGCAAGAAGGCCATTGGCACTAAGTGGGTGTACAAGCTGAAGCGTAAACCTGATGGTATAGTTGACAGGTATAAGGCTAGGCTTGTTGCAAAGGGTTATGCATAGGAAAGAGGCATTGATTTTGATGAGACCTTTGCACCTACATGCCGTATGACTACTGTTCGGAGCATTTGTGCACTTGCAGCCCATCATGGTTGGAATGTACATCAGTTGGACATTAAAACAGCATTTCTGAATGGTGACTTGCATGAAGAAGTGTATGTTTTAGCTTTGTGCAGAAAGGGCATGAAAACCAGGTTTGCAGGTTAAAGAAGGCATTATATGGTTTAAAGCAAGCACCACGTGCTTGGTATGAGAAGATACATGCCTATCTGATTGCACATGGTTTTGAGAACAGTCCAACTGAAAGCACCTTATATGTTAAACGTGCTAATGATGTGCTTCTGATCATTGTTGTCTATGTTGATGACATGCTGCTCACTGGTCCTATTGAGACACACATTGCTGATTTTAAGGCTGATTTGCATGCCTCATTTGAGATGTCTGATTTGGGGCATTTGCATCACTATTTGGGCATTTAGTTTATGCACGTTGATGGTGGAATGGCTTTGTGTCAAACAAAATATATTGACACATTATTGCAGCGTTTTGGCCTTGAAGACTGTAAGCCTATTGCCACTCCTATGGAGACAGGTTTACGATTGAGTCTTCATGATGCTGGAGATGCATTTGATGTTGTTCTCTATCAGCAGGTTGTTGGATGCTTGATTTACTTATGCATTACTCGGCCAGATATTCAGTTTGCTGTCTCACAGATGAGCAGGTTTATGCATTGCCTAGGAGTCACGCATTGGAAAGAGGTTAAGCGCATCTTTCGCTACTTGAGTGGTACTCGGCTACTTGGGTTGTTTTATCCCAAGGGGGGATCACTACCGCCAGATTTGCATGCTTTTTCTGACTCAGATTGGGCTGGTTGCTATGACACACGTGTGTCCACCAGTGGTTTTTGCTTCATGCTTGGTAGCTCATGTATATCTTGGTTGAGCAAGAAGCAGCCTACTGTGGCCACTTCCAGTTGTGAGGCTGAGTATAGGGCAGCTTTCACAGCGACTGTTGAGTGTGTGTGGCTCAGACGCCTTATGGCTGATTTGGGTGCTGGTCAGTCTTCTGCCACCACCATCTTCACTGACAGTCAGAGCGCATTGGCAGTTGCGAGGAACCCTGTGTTCCATGCTCGCACTAAGCAGATTGAGGTGCATTATCACTATGTCAGGGAGAGGTTCTCTGCTGGGGAGATCAGCTTGGCATATGTGCCCACACAGGAGAACATTGCAGACCTTTTCACGAAGGCTCTGCCTAGGGAGAAGTTTGAAGCTTTCCGCAAAGCTTTGGGCTTACTTCCTTTTGTGGAGTGATTTCCACATAGCTTGGCACTTCCTTATACATGAGTGCCAGCTCCTTGTTCACCGCATCACTCCCAGGGGGGATTTGTTGATATATTTAGGTAGTGATGTGTGTGAACACTCTAGGACCGCCGGGGCACTTTTTTCCCTCTTTAGGAGGTTTTTTTCCCTCGGCTTGTACATACGCCTATTGCCCTAATGGGCTACTTATCTTTGTACATTCTCTAATAATACATTCAGTATTGTGTGTTTGTGCTCCAAGCTTCTTCTTCTTCCTTGTGTTGTTCGCGTGCTTCCGCAGACGTCTATCTCCAACAAAGTAACCATACTTTATCCCCAATTTGATACAATGGATTTTGAACACGATGTTGATCTGCATAGTACTTATAATGTTCTTGAGCTTTATTGATCTCTTCCTTGAGTTCTTTGTGAATTTCCATGAGGTACTGAGCCTTGTCTCTGGCAGCTAGGTTCTTGACATGATTTGCGAGTTGTATGTCCATCCTTGGATGTTGTCCATAATTTGCAAAGAAGGGAGTTTTCTTGGTAGATGTATGAACACTATTGTTATAGGCAAACTCTACAAAGGATAAAAGCTCAAACCAATCATTCTGATGATAGTTGATGGTGCAACAGAGATATTGTTCTAGGACTTGATTCACCCATTCTATTTGTCCATTAGTCTGTGGATGATTGGCTGTAGATAGTTTAACTTGAACACCAAGGAGCTTGCAAAGACTATTCCAAAAGCTAAACATGATTTGCGGACCTCGATCACTGACAATATCATCAGACAATCCATGAAGCCTAAAGATGTATCTGAGGAAAAGCCTAGTAGTGGCTGCACCTGTGATTTCCTTGGTAGTTGGAATGAAGCGTGCCATCTTCGTAAATCTATCCACTATAACAAGAATGGCATCATACTTGTCTGACTTTGGTAGGTATGTGATGAAGTCCATAGATAATGAAGCCCATGGCCTTTCTGGAATAGGTAAAGGATGCAAGAGGCCATGAGGTTTATGTCATGGTACTTTAGATCTATTGCAAGTGTCATAGGTTTGGATATATTCTTTGACTTGCTTCCACATTTGAGGCCACCAAAAATCCCTTGATATAAGCTCTATTGTTTTATTCACTCCAAAATGTCCTGCTGCAAGGTTGTCATGATGTTGTTGAAGTACTTGGATCCTCAGAGTTCCTGGAGGGACATACAATAGGTTCTTATAGAATAGTAACCCATCCTTTTCTTGGAATTCATTTACTTCTTGAATTTTTCCTTCTTGAGTTTTTTGTTTAACATTACAAAACAATTCATCTCGTGGTAGAGTCTCACGGATCAAATGATTCAATGTTGAATCTTCATGATGGCTTGAAGAGATAGCTGCTAACTGGAGATGCTCAGGCTTGAGTAATACGCTCTCCTGTTGATCAAAGGCCTCTTCACCCTTCTTTGGTGCAAGGTAAGATCTTCTTGACAAGGCATCTGACTGACACTGTTGCCATCCTAAACGATATGTGATGACAAAGTCGAACCTGGATAGAAAGTTACTCCATCGAGATTGCCTTTTGTTGAGGATGCGGGTGGTCATAAAATACTCTAGGTTCTTGTGGTCTATATACACGATAACTTTATGAGCTGTTCCTTCTAGATGGTGGTGCCAGGTATCAAAGGCATCCACTATGGCAAGAAGTTCTTTGTCATGAATTTCATAATTAATTTTTGGAGGAGAAAATTTCCTTGAATGATATGCAACTGGATGTAGGTGTCCATCATCTCCATATTGGGAAAGAATGGCCCCTAGCGCAAAGTCTGATGCATCGGTCTATAGGAAGAAGGGCTTACTAGAATCAGGATGAACTAAGCAGTAGTGAATGTTGATTTCAAGGTCTGAAATGCTTTTTCTGCTTCTTCGGTCCATGAGAATTTGGAGTTCCATGTAAGCTTGGTAAGAGGTGTCACTGTCTTGGAGTAATCTCTAATGAATATCCTATAGAAGTTGGCAAACCCCAGAAAACATTGTATATCTCGAACACATGAAGGGGGTTGCCAATCAAGGATTGTCTGAATCTTCTTAGGGTCCATAAAAATTCCTTTATCTGATACAATGTAGCCTAAAAATTCCACTTTTGTCTTATGGAAAGAGCACTTCTCCAATTTTGCATATAATCCTTTTTCTCTTAGTTTCTCTAGGACTATCTTTACATGACATTCATAATTCTCTAGATTTTTGGAGAATATCAAGATATCATCAAGGTATATTACAACAAAATCATCTAAATATTCTCAAAAGATATCATTCATCATATGTTCGAAGACAATTGGAGCATTTGTAAGACCAAATGGCATAATTACATATTCAAAATGGCCATACCTTTTTCGAAATGTTGTCTTACATTCGTCTCCTTCTCTGATCCTGACAAGGTTGTAAGCTCCTCGAAGATCGATCTTCGTGAAGAATTTTGCTTTTCCAAGGCGTTCCAAGAGCTCTGATATAAGTGGTAGTGGGTATCTGTTCTTTATAGTGACTTTATTCAATCCACGATAGTCTACACACATCTCGAGAGTCCCATCCTTCTTTTTTACAAATAAAATAGGAGCTCGTACTAGAGAGTTTGAGTGTTTGATAAACCCCTTTGCTAGATTCTCATCAATGTTCTTGCATAGTTCTATAAGTTCCTCTGGGGATAGTTTGTAGATTGGTCCGAAGGGTGTATTGTGCTCCCTCTTGAAGATCTATGGGGCAATCATAAGGTCTATGCTTTGGGAGGATATCTACATTCTTCTTTTCAAAAACATCTGCAAAGCCTTTGTACTCATTGGGTAGTTGTACTAGATTATCTTTCTTGGATTCTTGAGCTGGTATGGCATAGATCATATATGTAGGTTCCTTCCTTACTGCATGTATGAAGGCTTTGGATCCGACATATGTTGGATTCTTCTGAATATCTCAACGGGTGATTTTATTATTTTCCCAATTAATGTCTGGATTATGCTTCTTTAACCAGGGCATTCCAATGATAACTAGATGTACTGGGCTCGATATTACATTGAAACATATGTGGGATTCATGGTCACCAAGGTGTACTCTTAATGGTGTGGTTTCCATGGTTATATTCCCAAATGCTAGAGGTCGTCCATCTACTACTTCAACTATTACTGGTTTGTTCTTCCGAAGTACATGAATTCCATGTTTCTTAACCAATCCTTCATCGATGAAACATGAGGATGCTCCTGAATCTACTAGGGCTGTAAGGGAAAGGGTCTTCTTGGGCATGATTAACTTGACAGGTGCAAGACATGTTTCTATGGGTGTAGCTGGAATTATGAGACCCTTTCTTATATCATGGTCCGGCTGCACGATCTCTTTTACAACTGGACTTCGTCGTTTCCCTGCTCTACAAGGGTGGCTGCGACTCTAGAGTTTGTTCTCTTGTTCGGACAATTAACTGCAATATGTCCAGGGTTTCCACAATACAGGCATAACTTGTTATCCCTCCTTCTTTGTTTCTCTTGTGGTGTTAGAGGCTGGAACCTAGTTACATCTATTTGCATAGGTTCGGGCATAGACTCATCTCTAGGAGTGGGTTGGAAGGGTTTCCATTGGCGAGTTCTTCCTTCTACTTGTGTTTTTTGTTTCCTTTCAAAAAGGCAGTTATCACATTGAATAGCTTGGTTGATGTATTCATTCAATGTCTTAACCTCTTGCATGGTGAGTAGAAGGTCCTTCACATCATCTCTTAAGCCCCACCTAAATTGGCTTATGAAATAATCTTCATGCCAAGTGAGGTCACATATCAACTTTCTAAATTTTGATGCATAGTTAGAGGCAGGGTGGTTACCTTGACGTAGCTTTCAAAGTTTTGTTTTTGCCACTCGACTCGTGTCTCCATCTCCAAATGTGGCGATGAGCTCTCTAAGAAACCCTTCATAGTCATGAAGTACGACCATATCCTTCTCCAATATTGGGGTGAACCATAATAATGCTTGACCATAGAGTAAGGTTCCAATAAAACCAACCTTGGATGCATCATTAGGGTATCTATCAGGCTACATACGGATGTACAATTTGACTTGTTGCAAGAATCCTTGGAACTTTGTGTGATCACCATCAAACTTTTCGGGCATGCAGATCTTGGGTTCCCTCATGAAGGATGTACTATGTTGTTGATCTGCTTGCATACTCCCTTGATTTGTCTGAAGACTGCCGATTCATTCTTATAATTCTTGGAGGAGTGTACCTACATGCACTGGATGTCCCATCTCGACTTGTGTTTGTCGATGAGTTAGGTCTTTGACTTGTTGTTGGAGACTCTGAAGTGATGCTACAATCTATTCATAAGCATTCTCCATGATTAGTGGTCTTGGATAGAAGCTGGTCTTGCCAAAATGTCAGGGGATCACTAGATTGTGCTCTCTGACTACAATAGACAAGATTTCGGAAATACACTTCTGATTACAAGATCACCCACGAAGGGGAAACGATACAAGAATATGTGACTAATACAAGATGTCCCACAACTCGGGACTGATAGGTATGCACAACTCGACTAGAGATGATAAAGGAGATCCCACAACCTGGGATCGTAAGTATGAAACACGACCTCTAGATTACAAGAACTCCCTTCTCGGAGATGAACTAGATACAAGAAAGAACTTGACAAGATCTCTTACTACTAGATTACAAGAGGACAAGACAAGATGTCCAGGATACAAGACTAAACAGGACTGGAACAAGGAATAAGACAAGAACAGGAACTGGAACTTGGAGAGTACTTACTTGGTGGTCATGACTGCTTGAGCTCCAAAGACTGGTATTGGCAAGACTGATTATGAATGTGGCCAACCCCTCCTTATATAGCTTTTCAAGGACGGTTCCTGAATGGCAGTTATGAATTGATGATGTCATCGATGATGTCATCAATTCAAAACATGAGCTCTGAACATCCGAATGAGGCAAGTAGACAGTCGATCTTAGGGTTTGGCATGCTTCGAACGCAATGGAAGGATTGGTTTCTCCTAATTCTGAACCAATCATGAGATATAGGATTCACATGGGATCTAAGGTTCAAGATGGTTTCCTTTATCCATGACAACATCTACGAAGTCGTTTGACACGACTAAGTGCAAGTTTACTTATTCCCAATATTCAAAATCATTTTGAATGGAGTAATGTATCTATGTATCTATTTTGGCACTATTAAGGTACATTGTTTATTAGCTCTCTCTCACACACACACACTCTCTCTCTCTCTCTCTCTCTCTATATATATATATATATATATTTATAAAAACTTTTCTTTTCATGAACTTGCAGGCTACTATTTGAAAATTTTTTACCAAGCAACAATATTCTTCCTACATCACATGATGAAATGAAGAAGATGATCAATTATTTTGTTATACATTATCATTGTATAAACTTGTAGGTTAGTATTTGAAAAGTCTTTACCAAGCAATAATATTCTTCCTTCATCACATGATGAAATGAAGAAGATGATCAATAGTCTTGGTATATTATCATTGTCAATAACCTCAAACAAAGAGGAAGAAGGTGAAATTCAAAAGAAGATATTGAGGAAGTTTCCATTGGCTCCATGAATTAAGCATATGTTTCAAAGCCTATAATTATAAAAGTTTTTGGGATGGGGATGCTATCATAAAAGCATTGATGGGGTAATGATAATTCCAATAAATAGTCCAACATTTCGACACACTGATTCTAGATGGCCGGATTTTGCAAAAGAGTCACATAATCTAAAGTTAGGTGTTGCATTAGATGGAGTTAATACATTTTCAATAAAATCTAGAAAATGGTCCACATGGCCAATGGTAAGCATCAACTATAATCTTCCACCATATCTTAGCATTAAAAAAGAACATTCAATGCTTTCACTTTTAACCCCAGGAAAAATATAAGTTCAAGACATAAATGTATATCTTGCTCCTCTCATCGGCGATCTCAAAGAGTTATGGAGAGGTATCAATGTCATTGATATATCAAAAAGCATTGATCAAAGACAAGTGATGATTCATGGAATTGTGGTATGGACTATACAAACATACACATATGCATACACATAAACATACACATACACACGTACATGCACACATAGACACTACGTACATATACACAAATATACATACATTCACACATAAATACACATGCCTACATACATAGACAAGCATACATACATACCTACATACATGCATACCTACATACATACATACATACATACATACATACATACATATACATACATACATACATACATACATACATACATACATACATACATACATATGTATGCACATACATAAACAAGCATACACATACATACCCACAAATATATATTAACACACATGCATATATATTTACATACATAAACAAGCATACACATACATACATGCCCACAAATATGTATGTGCACACATGCATACATATATGAATGAATGATACATTGAAAGTAATACATCACATCTTTAAAATAAACTATGATAAAAATCATTAGTAAATTTTAGACATACCATAATACTCCTATATTATATAATAAACATAACTAAATAAAATAGATAAAACATCAATCAAAATAAAATAAACTATAACAAATTTAATAAAACTCACAAACTCATTTGGATGATTTGCTATGTTCTAGTGCAAAGCACAATATCCAAAATAAGTAGCATACTCTATTTCATCTTTCATAGGATTACGGCCATAATATTTACAATGTAGTGAAACAAATGAAAAAAGTTAATGATTAGTGTTTTAAATGTAATAAAAAAATATAATTTCAATAATACATTTAATTACAAATGTAGCAACAAAATCATCATGCCCCATACAACCTAAACTAAACATATGACCTGTTTAGATTCCTTTTTTTCGCAACCACCAATGTTTATTTAATGAAACAGAATTTTATTGATTAAATGTAAATAGTTACAAAATATATGAGAATTACAACTCACATGAATATAAACTAATTTACATAACTTTTGTTGAGGAAACATTTCTTGTAGATGCAACTTTTTACAAAAATATTGCCATGTCTCAAGTGGTATGTCAAGCCTTCTCTTATTTGTTCTATCATGCAATATTTCTTGTAGTTTAATTTTCAAAGAAAAAAAGCCATTGGATCAATATACAATAAAACTAAAAATTTATAGACATGCATATGAATGTGTATGTGTGCATGTGTAAATGTATGTATGTGTGAATGTGTATGTGGGTGATTGTGTATGTCTCTCTCTCTCTCTCTCTCTCTCTATATATATATATATATATATATATATATATATATATATATATATATATATATATATATATATATATATATATATATATATATATATATATATATGAATGTGTGTGTGTATGTATGTATGAATATATGTATGTGTGAATGTGTGTATCTCTGTGTACATGTGTAGTGCGAATATGTGTATCTTTCCGTCTTTGGATTTATCTATTTATCTATCTATGTGTCTCCCTTTCTTGGTATCTATTTGATCTTTTTAACTTATCTAAATGTAATCAAATTCTAAATATCTAATACTTTTTTTTTTTGCTACACACTTAGATTTTTATCAATTAGAGGGAACTCCACTAGCAACTCTTACCCATGAAAGGACTAATTAGCATAAGTACATTGAGCTTGTAATTTTAATATTTTATAGATACATACACAAATGATATATTTTGGTGTATTGTTTTCTATTATTATGGTATAATCAGATTCTGATCAATCAAAAGATAGTCCACCACCTCTTACTCATGCAATGACTTCACATGTGTCATCCAATATGAATTATCATGATTTTTACTATCAAGAGCATATTATATGTTGGTGTAATCTTTGTTATGGCACATATCAAAGACCGTGATTAGAATGTATTGAACATGAGAAGGATTTTGGTATTTTTGAGTGAGAACCATCACTTGATTGACGTGACAATGCTTGGGTATGTATTGATTCCACAAGTTAATGTAATTATTTTATATTAAAGTCAAATATACATAATAAAAATATACTAAATGTACAAGAATATTTACTCCATGATGAAGATGATGATGATGTTTCTCCTACTAATAATGCTAGTATTCCTCATACATGTCACGAACATGTCATTCATCAATTACAAACCAAGCTTTCTTAAAGTTCTCTACCTCCTAGTTTAGAGACTGAAACAGTTGGAGATTACCCATTACCAACTCGTGTTCTCCTATGGTACAAACATATGATAGAAGAAGATATGGAGGATGGCATAGAGGACCACTTTCTTTAAATGGAGAGGTTTTTAACTTTTGGGGTAATTGCTATATCATTGCTCCCTCGACTATCATTGGTGTTCATCATGGTCTCTTTATTGTAGAGGATTTGTATGCCTCCCAATTTTGAAGTCCTTTTTATGTCATTTTATGGTCCTATATATAGATGGGTGGATTGGCATCAACTTACATACTACATTCAAAGCATGAGTTTTTGTGGATTATGTTTGAATGCAACTTCTCTTGCCACAAAGGGATTACACATGCAAAAAATGAAAGATTATATACTGACAAAAGACCTTACACTCACAAAAATATAGTGGGTTTAATAAATTATATATATATATATATATATATATATATATTCATAGTAAGTTTTCTTTACATGAACTTGTAAGCTAGTATTTGAAAAGTTTTTACCAAGCAACAATATTCTTCCTACATCACATGATGAAATGAAGGAGATGATCAATAGTCTTGGTATATATTATCATCGTATATATGCATGTCCCAACAATTGTATTTTATATAGAGGTCAATATGCAAGCTCTCTAACATGCCCAAAATGTCAATTATCTCGATATAAGGAGAAAGAAGCTAAAATTCCAAAGAAGATATTGAGACATTTTCCATTGGCTCCATGAATTAATAATATGTTTCAAAGCCCTAAACTATCAAAGCTTTTAATATGGGAATCGGATCATAAAAGCATTGATGGAGTAATGAGAATAGATATCCAACATTTCAACACATGGATTCTAGATGGCCTAATTTTGCAAAAGGGCCACATAATCCAAAGTTAAATGTTGCATTAGATGGGTTTAATCCATTTTCAATAAAATCTATTAAATGGTTTGCATGACCAATGGTAGTCATCAACTATATGTTGATGCCATGAGTTCATCTATCTCATTTCCATTTGTATCTACATAGGTGCATCTCCATTTTGTATCTAAGAGACACTCCATTTCCATTTTATTTCCTCCTCTCTACTTCACTTGAGTTTCTATATCCATATTCATATAATTCATGCCATCATGTCTTGACAACCCCTTCATATGACAAAATGACTCACTAAGAAACCATAAAAGCATTGACACATAGACAAAAGCACACCTACTCTGACACTTCACTTCTCTTTTCTCCACGATAGCTTGCTCACTGGCTTTGATGAGTGGCACCACATTAGTAGCTAATGAAGACCCCGACAGTAGTTGCTCCATGATCGACCTTGGAGTGAGCTATTTTAGCAATTGGAGTAACTAAAATTTCTCTCAACCTCTTCCTGGATGCATTCTCTCTGCACCCTCCTCCTGTTTCATCATTTATGAAAGTGCCATCTTCAACATCAAGGTGCATGGAGAACTGCCCTCAATCGTGCACAAATCAGTTTTACACCTTAGCGCTTCGACAAAAGCACCATTCAAGATAGGAGAACTCATCCATCTTCTCTGAATGAAGGAGATCAAATACATCAGGATGACCTAAAGCTACACATTTTTTTGTACAAAAGGAGAAAGAGCCTCTCTAAGGATGGAGAAGCCTCCTGTCACTCTCCATTATGACCACCATCCACCTCTAAAGACGTGCAAGCAGCGTGCTCATAGTCATGCCATCACACACATACACACAGAGAGAGAGAGAGAGAGAGAGAGAGAGAGAGAGAGAGAGAGAGAGAGAGAGAGAGAGAGAGAGAGAGAGAGAGAGAGAGAGAGAGAGAGAGAGAGAGAGAGAGAGAGAGAAGTTTGAGTTGGGTCTCTATTATCTCTACTTTGTGTTGTGTAGAGCTTGAATTTGTGACTCCCAAGGATGCATTGTGAATCCTCTACACTAACTGTAAGGGAAGGCAGGCATAACAGTCTCGTCATGTCACCTCTTAGAGATGGAGAGAGATGAAGAAAGAATACAAACCTCTCTCCACATTATCTATAGCGTTTTCAAAGGAAAAACAGACTCCCTATCTTCTTGCTTTTGTGCCAATCTCTTAGAGAGAGAGAGAAGGTCATGCTAATCTATTTATGTGCCTTTATTTTTTTCTCTTAGCTTCCGATGAACGACATTTTTTCTCTCTGGTGCACCAAAAAACAAAGAAATGTGGTGCCAAATTTCGATCTCCATAGCTCTAATACTCTCCAGAGCTGGAGCAAGATCAAACTATTTTGTTTTTGCTCACTTCCACGTGGCATATAGGAGCTATTGCCAACTTGATTTGATTGCATTATGACATCATTCATGATGTAAAGAGGTTGCACGCACATGAACAATGCATTCATTTCTAATGACTAATAATGGCATAGTTGGTGACGTCATAAATGCTTCTCCTATACTTTACCTAATAATCTCAAATACCAACACATGGCATGACTCCTCTATTGCATGTGTCTAGTGATTCATATACGGGGTCATATGGACTCTTCCAAAAAGAGTCTTGGCACCTTAGTATCCACATAATTTAAAAAGGCTTCCAAAGGAATACTTTGATGTTGCACGTCTTTTTAAAGATCTGTATTGATAAGGACAACATCAATTTACTTGTTGTACTCTAAGACCATACTTTTTGTATCTCCTTGTCATTTTGGCAACATCTCTCCATGTGACCCTCTATTTTTTGCACATATTTTAGTATACATTGAACCTATTGTTGTAATCTACAACTACGGCACTAATCCTTGTTTTTGATTATTTTGTAATAATTTTAGGGTATCAACCCTCTTTTAGGGCATATCATTTGGCACTCCAAGTACTCAAGTACCTACTTTGTAAGGGGTTACTTTGTATTTCTCCAAGGGTTAAACCCTCATTTTGCCCCACTAGTTGACACACTTTGGCACTAACTACCCTCCTCTTTATGCAAAAGGAATATAAGAAAGAGAAAATTGTGTGTGTTTTCATTGGGAGGCTATTCTAAGCTCCCAAAGAGTGTGTCTCTTTGTGCATTTTGGGCTACTCTGAGCCCCCCTCCACACATGTGGGGCTACTCTAAGCCCGTCAAGGCTCCAAATTTTTCACAGAGCCTACTCTAAGTCCCCCCCCCAACCCATCTTAAACTTTGGCGCTGATTCCATTGTACAAGTGTGGTGATTTATTTTCAACGACGACCATTTCTACAATCTCAAATAGGACATCTTCAAGTTAGTTGTACTTGCCTTCATGTATGTCGATTTTCATGTCAAAGAATGAGAGATTAAACACCACAAACTATAATCTATGGAAGGATACGATTAGGGCATACCTATATACCAACTTATTGTATGAAGTAGTTGAAGCTAGATAACCTAAGCCATACAAGGATAGTGATTTAGTGGCTTGGAACATTTGGAATGCCAAATACAAGAAAGCTTTAGGAGGGCTGGATTCTCTTCATTTTTATAGAACATTTCTTTGTAGGGTTTTGTACTTAAACGCTCTCTTCCGTAATTCTCCTTACTCCTCCAATTGAAAAAAGCTTTAAGAGTCTATGCTTTTATCTTATTTAACGCTTCTATTTAGTTAAATAGAACTTAAATAATTGTAGCTTAATGTGTATTTTGGTCAACAGATATTGTGATTATTGAGTTATCTTCCTCTATTTTTATACAAATAAGTCTTTCTCTTGATATTTGATCGTTCGCAATAGAATCCTCAAACACAAATTTTAGCTCCGTTTTCACCTGGAAGTTGAGGCTGGAACTATATATTTTGTAATATGTATTTCCTCCTGTATTGCCTGGTGGTCTGAATCGAGGAACTCAGGCGTATTCGATCCTCGGTACGCTCATCGATCAGCCGGGAGCACTACACACGTAAGCAGCGCTATGACAACCGCCGCACGGCCGACATGGGCTCCGGCCAAGGGAGGTCAGGAGCAGGGTGGAACTCGAATGTTCGGACCTTCTCAGAAATTCTCTTCCCGTGATCTTGCCTCGCATACAACTCTCAAATCCAGGTGTGTCTCAGATGCCTTTACGAATTTGTACTGCTCCGTGAAATCCTGATCTCTTATGGTTCATTGTCTATGTGTATACATTTCTCTGCATGAACCTATTTCTGTGCACATACGTTAGTTGTTTTCCTTCTGAGACAGCAACAGAGATTGAAAAAACAGAAACATAATTACTTCGAATTCACATTAGTCCATACATTTGGTGTTTTCTCAAGCGTGGATGAATCATTCAGTTACTTGTTTGTTTAGGATTTTCTGTTGTTGATCTAAGGGCTAGCGTTTGTCATCTCTGATACATATTTTTTTGAAATCCTGGTCTGGGGCTTCTGCAACAAGGCGTTCTGAGTCATTACCAGCGAACTGATGTTGGGCGAAATTCATTTAAACGTTTTTGAGGGGTCAATATTCAACATGATTATTTGTCTTTAAACCTCGTCACTGACGATAGAGCAATTGACAGAAGAATAAGCGGCATCATTGCAGCTCTGCCGAGGAACTACTCGTCTCCCTTCCTAGCAGAAATAAACCAGCTGATTATCTAACCGTTTCTTCATTTCTCAAGGATCCTAATATGTCCTTCAGGTTTCCATTAAAGAGATGTTCGATCCTTGCACCTCGATGTTCTGTGTGCCAGGAAACAGCATTTTGGGCTTGATGAAACGTTTGTGGCCATTTTTGTCTGGGTGAAATGCCCTTCCTAGACCTTTTTCTTTTGGTTTTGTTTTATTTTACTGGAAAGTTGCAAGATCTACTATTTGACTCTTGCACGATCCTTTTGGTTTTATCTTTGTTAGTAAGTCTTTTGAACTTTTTGAAGACTTTGAGAAAAAGTTCATTCCTCTTGGCCTTCAAATTTTTGATTCCATTACATTTTGCACTAAATAGACTTGAAAATAATGCCTTTATTGGGTATAAGCCTTCAAAATTTTGATTCCATCATTTTCCACACTAAATAGACTTGAAAATATAAATCTTATTTGGTTAGGAGAGTTTCATATTTTAACAAAAGAAATTTACACATATAAGGCTCTATCAATAATAAAAGTCTCTAGAATTAGATTCTAGAAAAGAAATGTTTCACTAAATTGGTAGCTGAAAATGACAATCTTGTATGGTTAGGTTTTCATTTAATTTCTAAACAAATATTACAGTTTTGTTGATGAGTTTTTATTCAAATCGTTAACACTAGTGTTGTACCAAAACAGGACACTATAGTGTCCTTTTTTCTAATAAATAAAAAAAATCACACATACTAATCAAATAAAATTTTGAAAAAACCTTAAGGCCCCATAAAGATCTATACCTATATGCTCTATAAAAAATATATATTTTAGAAAATAACCTTTTTTGGTAACTCAAAATATACAAATGATTGAATATGGTTGAGAAAAACTGTTTTTCTATAAGCTTATATACGAGAAGAAAGAAATATCTCCATAAAAAGAATTTTCCTCCTATTGAAATCATTTTTCTAATGTTAATTTATTGTCATATAATCATTTAGGACAAGTCTTGGGAACTAGAAAAATCATTTTTATAATAAAAAAATTAGTACAATATAGGGTGCTCATTATATAGTTATACACTTTAACAGCCTTCTATATGATAAAATGGTTTGTGTTTTATCTCAAAAACCATCATATAGTAGAATAAAGATATGCTACACGTCTTTGAACCAATAATTTTGTATGTATCTCACATACCACTAAAAATCTCAATATTTCATTGAATGGCCATAATCCTCTCTACCAAGAATAAAAATTCATCCTAAAAAATTAGGTTTTCTAAATGATATAAGGTATATATTATGAATCAAAATAATTCTATAAGCATTATAAACTATTTTATATAGAAAAAACTAGCATGTTAACTTTAATCATGTAGCATATGCAATATTTTCCTCATAAAATGACCTTTTCTTATCGTCGAAAAATAGTGGTATTGTTTAACTTGAAGAAACGACATAGAAATTTGACTCCTAAGGTTGTCAAAAAAATATTTCTAGTTGTAATAATATCAAATAGTATTTTGATAACAAAAAATGATGCATGTTCATACCATCACTTTGCAAAATCATTCATAGATGATAAGACTGTCATATCACAAATGAGCTTAATTTATGTCATAAACCTAGTAAAATCCATTACAAATCTCTAATTATCGATACAAACATGTTGACATATATAAAATAAAAGATTTTATTGCATTTAGACCAATGAAAATAACAATATCCTGATTTTAATAAAAAAATCCTCTAACTTACATCACTGTAATTTCTGCGCCAGTATTGAAATTAGCATCATAAAATTAGTGAATAAATATTAATTTCTATATCCTTTAATTAAAACTATATTTTTCTAAAAAATATTCAACCCTTATGCCAACATGTTGCATAGTTATAATTATAAATGGTTCCTTCTAGTAATCTAAAAAATTCATCAAACATTGTCTCTTTTTCAGGACACTAAAGTGTCCAAGGACACTAAAGTGTCCAAGTACAACACTAGTGTTAATTGCTATTGCTGTTTTTTAGGCTCACACTCAATATAGAGACAATATAAGCTTTAAGCCGCCGCCCTCATAGATATGGATGAAGTACAAACAACAATAAGCTATTGCTCTCCTTGCTGAAGATGAAGAAACCTTAGCTTTCGGCTCTTCCAAGGTTGAAGTAGACCTCCTCTTAGCAATTTCATGTTAGAGCTCTCCTTGAGGTGACAAGAGAATATGCCAGTCATGTCGTCTTTATATAGCAAAGTACAGCCTATACAAAAATCTTCAAAAAAAGCTAAGTAAAGCTATTCGCAAGCGCCAATCATGCTTTTCGGTATAAATCCCAAAAATTTGGGTATAGCTTTTCAGCTAGCTTTTGTCCATTTGTTGGCTTGTAGTTGAGTGAATATGAGCCATCGGATTGATTAAATCATATCATGACAAGTGGCAATTTTAAGTTTTGATTTTCTATAAAGGTTCTGAGTTTTTGACTTCAAATTAGGGTTTGACTTTTGACCCCTAAAATTTACTCCAAATGCTATGTATCATATATAATTGGATTGTTATTGAAAAGGACTTTTTAAACATGCAATAAAAAATTCTTGCCATTTTGACCAATTTTGACCATCCTTTGACCACCTGCTTACTTTTCAAAATCTGATATCTCTTGAAAATTTTATTGATGGTGTTTCAATTGTGTTGTGGAAGGTTACTATTTCCAACAATCCTCTCCTAACCTAACACAAGGGGTATGTGCTAGGTAGGTATTTATGTTGGTTGATCATATTCTAATAACATTTTGATGTAGGTACCTATATAATGTTTATCTTCTATATGGTGTCATGCAAGTGTCCACAAACACACAAGGATTTTGATCTTGATGAGTCCTCCCATAGAACACACCACAAAGAGAACTCACACATTCCACACTCTTCTCATCCAAATACGGCTCGGAAGGATAGAGACAAAAAAGGGATGATAGTAAGTGTCCACAAACACACAAGGATTTTGATCTTGATGAGTCCTCCCATAGAACACACCACAAAGAGAACTCACACATTCCACACTCTTCTCATCCAAATACGGCTCGGAAGGATAGAGACAAAAAAGGGATGATAGTATTGACATTAGAATGCCAATAGATAGTGTGCGGACTCCAACATACTTCCTCAGCTCTCAAGGTTGATCAAGCCTATCAATTATTAGTCATATGCCTTTATTTGCACTTACCTTATTAGCACAAAATATAGAAATACAAAAAGGTGAAAAACTTGTCCACCATAAGATATTTCTTTGTCCTACCAATTTTGCAAATCCTTCATAAAAATTTGATAAAAATTGAATGAAAATCTGATAGAAATCTGAATATGATCTCATATAATCATAGGAAATCTTGCTTGTGCATAAATTAGAATTTAGGATTGATGTGACCTCTCTTGGAGTTGACTTCCTTTGGTTCATATACTCAACAAGATCTTGACATTTGCCTTGTTGAAGGATGTTGCCATGTGCTGAGCAATGAACTGAGCTTGACTTGTGACTTTCATATTGCTCTTTTCTTTTTACATGTTGCATTGTTCTCAATATGCTCTATGTGCACCATCTTCACCTTCGCTGATGCCAATTGTTTTAGGCCCATAGTCAATATAGAGGCATAAAGAGAAGGGAGACAAGATGTGTCAATATAGAGGCATAAAGAAAAGAGAGACAAGATGGAGAATAGACAAGAATGAGAGAGAGAGAGAGAGGAGCATAGCTCCACATATTTGCCTTATATTCCAATACAAAGTACATGGGAATTACAAAGAAGCATATGAATATGCATAATAAATACTCTTGCGGTTTCCCTTCTTCATAACTTCTCAATCTCCATAACATGAAGATGATCTCCTCCAAGTATGGACAAGAATGAGAGAAAGAGGAGCATAGCTCCACATATTTGCCATACATTCCAATACAAAATACATGGAAATTACAAAGATGCATATGAATATGCATTATAAATACTCTTGCGGTTTCCCTTCTTCATAACAGGAATGAGAGAGAGAGAGAGAGGAGCATAGCTCCACATATTTGCCACAAGATGGAGAATAGACAAGAATGAGAGAGAGAGGAGCATATTTGCCGCATAGCATATTCTCCTCAAGATGGAGAATAGACAAGAATGAGAGACAGAGAAGCATAGCTCCACATATTTGCCATACATTCCAATACAAAATACATGGAAATTACAAAGAAGCATATG
Source organism: Ceratopteris richardii (assembly GCA_020310875.1). Lineage (NCBI taxonomy): Eukaryota > Viridiplantae > Streptophyta > Polypodiopsida > Polypodiales > Pteridaceae > Ceratopteris > Ceratopteris richardii. Next base: position 82,564,572 of record CM035436.1, read on the forward strand.
AATATGCATAATAAATACTCTTGTGGTTTCCCTTCTTCTTAACTTCTCAATCTCCATAACACGAAGATGATCTCCTCCAAGCATAGATAAGCTTCAAACTGAGGCCCTCATAAGTATGGATTAAGTACAAACAACCAGAAGCCTCTTTGTTGTCCTCTTTGTTGAGATGAAGAAACCTTAGCTCTCTACTCCAAGGTTGAAGTAGACCTTCTCTTAGTAAGCTCACGTAAGAGCTCTCCTTGAGGTGATAAGAAAATATGCTAGTCATGTCATCTTTATGTAGCAAAGCTCACCATAGGTAAACATCTTTAAAACAAGCTAAACAAAGTTATTTGCAAGTGCCAATCATGCTTTTCCAAACAAATCCCAGAAAAATTTTGGTATAGTTTTTTGCCTAGCTTTTCTCCTTGCGTTGGCTTTTAGTTGAATAAATATGAACCATTGGATTGATTAAATCATATCATGGCAAGTGGCAATTCTAAGTTTTGACTTCTTACGGAACTTTTGACTTTTTGACCCAAAATTAGGGTTTGACTTTTGACCCCCTTAAATGTGCTCTAAATGCTATGTTTCAAAATATCAATGGATTGCTCTTGAAGAGTACTTTTCAAATATGCAATAAAAGAATTCTCTCCATCTTGACCATTTTGATCAACTTTGACCACACTTTGA